>CAIGRB010109406.1:18964-37944 GCA_903798255.1 Fraxinus quadrangulata
TATAAAAATAAATTAATCTACATAACCACCCCACCCCCATTCAATCCAATCCCAAATCTTAACTTTAAATCATTTTCCTCTTAGTTCTCTCTCTATCATCTCTCTTCTTTCTGCTCAGTTTCTATTGAAAGCCAAAATAGAGAGATTGTCGTTGAGAGACCACCACCAGCAGCAGCAATAAATAGTGCCGCATACATCAAGCGATAATAGTGCCGATGTGCATGATACTGTGCGATGTCCCGCACACTGAGTCGTGTGAAAGTTGTCGAGTTGTTGTCGTCACTGCACAGAGGCGACGACGCTCAGCGACGACAATGTACTTTGTTCTTCTTCCAGTT
This sequence comes from Fraxinus quadrangulata, assembly GCA_903798255.1. NCBI lineage: Eukaryota > Viridiplantae > Streptophyta > Magnoliopsida > Lamiales > Oleaceae > Fraxinus > Fraxinus quadrangulata. The sequence goes on from CAIGRB010109406.1 coordinate 19,303, forward strand.
CTATATTTGAGTTTTAATTATTCTGTATACTGGCTGTGGTATATGTGATAGTTTGAAGTAGTGTTCTAAAAGCGTAAAGCGGGGCTAGGCGTGGAAGCCAAGCTTCAAGCTTTACGAGCCTATGTGAAGCTTAGGCGTAAAAAAACTTTTTTTATTTTTTATTTTATTTTTAATTTTTAATCATTGTAAAAAAATTCAATAATTAAAATAATACATACCAAATACCTAAAATTATAAAATACTGTATTTACTTAATAATTCATACATAAAGATTAGTTTCAAAATCATAATTACATAACATAGATAACTCGTAACTTAAATTTTATATAATCTAACTCTTTATCGGACTCCAATTCAATATCTTTTTCTTCATCTAATTCGTCATCCGTATCGTCCGATACAAAATCATCATTTTCGGGCTCCCTTATTTCATTTTGATAATTTCTTGTACCTTTTGTAGGTTGTAAGATATAATTATCCTCCTCACCCTCATCAAAACAACCTATACAATCCAAAATTGTGCATTAGTAGCATCACTTGCTAGTAAAGTCTCTATTTCAGCCTTCATCTTTTTCTTGTTCATCAACCTTGCATTAAATTGGACATAAACAAAATTGTTCATCCTCGTAGTGTCAAGTCTATTATTTTTCTTGGTGTGTATCTACAAAAAAAAAAAAAAAGAAACAAAAAGAAAGTAGGATACTAAGTTTGGGCTGTGGGTTTTATCAAAAAAAAAAAAAAAAAGGAAAAAATTGGGCCCCCTTAAAATCTGGGCTTGAGTCGGAGGCGCGCCTAGACGTTCCTAATAACTAGGCGTGCCTAGGAACACCTAGGTGAGCATTAAGCAGTCAACATTGCCGTTGACCGCTTAATTCTCCCTTAGGCACAAGACGAAGTGTTTTCATTAGGCTTCACGATACCTAGACACGCTTTTTAGAACACTTATTTGAAGATGATTTTGAATTTGATCTGATTTGATGCTTAGCTTGACTTTGGATCTATTTTGCGGTGGTCGCATCGTTGTTGTCATCGCGACTTTGATTTTGGATATATTTTGCGGTGGTTGTGCAGTGATTTTGCAATGGGGTTTCTTGGTGGTGTTTGCAAGTGGTGGTGTTGCTATGTATAATGGTGAGGTGGCAATGACATTGCTGGTGAGGTTGTGGTGGTAGGGGTGAGAGGAAGAGTGTTTGTGATTAATTATTTAGTTGATTGTGACCAATAAATTATTGAGACCAATGAAATATATAATATGTGATCAATAAATAATATGTGCCACAAAAATGTGAAATTCCAATTAAATTTATTCACTTAAGTTATGATCAATTAATTTAATAATTTGTAATCGAGAAATAATTATGACCAATTAATTCACAATATGTGAGTGTGAAATAACTTGTGACCTATAAAAAATTTCATCCCAAACCATATAATATACTCAAATTATTTACAGTACTCGTAAAGTAATTTGGAATCTTGAACAGTTAAAAAGAAACATCGAGCACGAAATAACTATTGTTATTGCCCTTTAGAATTGTGCCCAACTAGACCTGTCTAGTTTCAATTAAATTGTACATAACAACACATTCATGACATAGTACAATTAGGCTTCCCACCATTCAAGTCAAGAATCATATTGCTTTTTAATCAATGTTCTCCATTTAATTATTCTGCATGAATAATTTTGGACATTTCGAATTAGGAATGGACCTACTTTGTACTATTGTGTTAATAAATGATTCTGATTTCACAGCATGCAAAAGAAAAAAAAAATAGTGTTCTTTATTCAATTCAACTCATAAAGCCCATGCAGGTAAAGTTTGTCTCCAAAATAAGTGACCCATCAAAGAAATTTGGATTGTCATAAGGCATCCAATGAAAAGATGGACCGACCAGCTGGTGCAAAACTTAATTTTGGGTTATAATCCATAATCACAATTACCACTAGTGTATTACATTGACACGCATGGGTGTGAGACATTATCTAGGTATATTATGAAAATGTAACACAAATTCACTCGTATATCAACTCTTCAAAAATTTGACACGAATGTGTACAAGCATAAAATATAATCGAGCACGACCGATTTGTAAAGATCCATGACACGAGTCAAAATGGATGAATGAGGTACTCGGACTAGTTTAGATTATAACGATTTCCCTTTTAAGACAAATAACGCTACTTCTTCATGCCTCGTAAACCTTAACAAGTAGTCAGTGGACATTTAGTTGATCTCGTCGTGTAAATAATTACGACGACAACAAATTGAGTTGAGTCTCGTTTTTTGTGGCTATGTTCGACTCAGTAGGGTATGGAAACTTAAGGCAAGGAGTCAAAAGGGGACAAATAATTCAGGGGGCTGTTTTTGGTCCCAAGTGAATGGAAAGCGTGACATAAAGAGAAGTGGTTGTGTGTCTCCTAATCCCATGTATATGTTGTTATGCACCCAAACAAACCTTTTGAGTGTGTTTTTACAATATATTTATCAACTTTAGTCTAAATATATATATTTTTAACTTCTATTTTGAATGAGGAAACTAAGGTAACTCAAAATACAAAAAATTGAAAGCTCAACATACTCGTATTGAACTGAATAAATAAGCTCGATAGTCCAACAATTTGAAGTGCAACCTAATTAAAAATAAAAAAATCGATTTCACTAGATAGATATTTAACAACAATATCAATAGCGAAAGATGACCATGTTCCCAAAGGTACATAATCTAACAACTCCCAAAGTGGGGCTTCTCAATAATTCTCGAATGTCGCCACTAAATAAATCCATATAAATTATATTTTCAAGAACTTGAGGCTTCCTAAATTGCCCCATGTGACTGAAAAGAAATAAAATAAAGTAAAAAATCTTTTTTTCTATTCATAAAGCTACCACGCCCGTTTGGCTACAATCATGTGGTCTACTTTCTCATAATTTCTCATCTTTCATTCTTCTATTCTTTTTAAATCCCTTGTCCCCCTCTAACAGCCTTATTTCTTGTCAAAAGTACATATGCTTGTAATAAGCTGGCGTGATATTCTATTTCTTTATCACTTTTAATTTATGCATTTGGCCCCATGTCAAAATTTTGATACCTTACCCCAGTGATTGGAGTACTTATAACATAGTGTCACCTTTTCTAGTCCACTTAGTTGGTTTAGACATAAGCTCTAATTAGTTTATCAAAGAACGCGACCAAAAATTTGATGGGACCTTTGGAGAAATGGATTCGAATGTAATTTTGTAGAGGTCATGCTTTTCGAAGAAAAACAACCAAACGAAAGTTCTCTGTATTCCTTTACTATTCGTATAAGCTCGACAAAGTTAAGTTGTTTGAACATTCTTAACGTGCGTCATTTGGCGACTCAGTGCATGAATGTCACAAGTTCAATGGCATGTGCTTAGACCTATTTTGAAAGAAGCAGTCTTTGATCCAATTATCGTGAGCATAATGTAATTAGAAGTTGAAATTAGCTTAATTTATGTAAATTGAACTACATTAGATAGACTGTGTAAATAAGAGCTAAAAAGTTTTAAGAGGTCAAGAGGATTAACAAGTTTAAGAGGTCAAGAGGATTACATAAATAAAGAATAAAAAGAAATATTAAATCGTGTTTCCAAATAGAAAACGTAATCAAGGAATGAGAGATTAGCTTAGAAAAAATAAATTAATTAGTATTACACATTTGTCTTGGAATTAGAGAATCCGCACGTGTGGACAAGCCTTCACGCTTGTATAATTATTGTTTTAAAAAATAAGCAAGCAATTATGTTTAATTAATTAATTAAAAAACAAAAGATGTAATCGAGGAACAAAATATAAGCACGAAAATCAAACCAGTATTCACAGATATCCAAGCTCTTTCCAAATTCATTCTCCTCTATAACTGCACCTTTCAACCACTGACCCCACCCTACCCCACCCTGTATATCCCTCTCTATATAAATATATAGATAATAGACCCACTTCCCAGAAACTACAACATAATCCCATTTTCGTTTATTCCTAAAGTTCATGTTCCATTGATTTTCTATTGAACTGAACCCTGCATACAAAATGGCATCCTCAGAAAAGGCAGTAGAGACTGTGATAGCAGGAAATTATGCAGAAATGGAAACTGAAGGGAAGTCTAAAGATATTAAGTCTAAAGTCTCCAACTTCTTTTGGCATGGTGGCTCTGTTTATGATGCCTGGTTTAGCTGTGCTTCAAATCAGGTAAGTCCTATACACTTAAACCCATCTTTCATGTCACTCAAATGATGGTGATCGAATGCCATAAAAGATTTAGCGTGCACTCACTGGACGTCTATTGGCTCTAAGTTATTCTTATATATTTTCAGGTGGCTCAAGTGCTGCTCACTTTACCATACTCATTTTCTCAGCTGGGAATGCTGTCTGGGATTCTTTTTCAGCTCTTCTATGGCTTAATGGGCAGTTGGACTGCATATATTATTAGTGTTCTCTATGTAGAGTACAGAACTAGAAAAGAAAGGGAAAAAGTTGATTTCAGAAATCATGTTATCCAGGTTTTTCATTTTTTTTCTCAGTTCTTATGTTGTTAGTATATTTTTTCGATCCGGTCTAATACTATGTACCAAACACGATAATACAGTGGTTTGAAGTCCTTGATGGGCTTCTTGGAAAACACTGGAGGAATGTAGGATTGGCATTTAATTGCACTTTTCTTCTGTTTGGATCTGTGATTCAACTCATAGCTTGTGCAAGGTATGTATATACTTGTTAATTTAATTAATGTCTAAATAAGCCAAAAAAAAAAAGTAACATTTTCTTTGTGATGCAGTAACATATATTACATAAATGACAATCTGGACAAGAGAACTTGGACTTACATCTTTGGAGCGTGTTGTGCAACTACTGTATTCATCCCTTCTTTCCATAACTATCGAATTTGGTCATTCCTCGGCTTGTTAATGACCACGTACACGGCCTGGTACCTCACTGTTGCGTCCCTCCTACACGGGCAGGTAACTTATTGTTCAATCATTCGATCTATTTCCGTTAGTAAGTTAATCGAAATTATGGATTATTTTTTTAATTAATGATAGGTGGAGGGTGTGATGCACTCGGGACCAACCAAGTTGGTGCTATATTTCACAGGAGCCACAAACATTCTCTACACATTTGGGGGACATGCCGTTACGGTGTAAGACATCCTCAGACATTGTATTTGTGTCTTTTACCTCAAATTCTACTCAATTGGACACAAGTTTAGGGACTTTATCGACAATTGTAGAAAAGTAATTTGATCAAAATGTGGTTTAGAAACGAAAGGGACTTAACCTTGGCTAACCTCGACATAAATCTGACTATTCCCAGTATTTATTTAGTGATCAGTCTTTATCCAGAAAAGTCGGTCTTTTTCCAACAGTGCCCCTCCAAGTCGTGCCAAGAAAATAAGTCATACTTTCTTGTAGACCCTTTTCTTCCTTTTTAGGTATTGAAAAGACTACTCTTTTTCCAACCACTCTGCGATTTTTCTTTATGTAATGAGAAAAATAGTGAAGAGGACCCATTTTTTCAATAAAAATATCACTTCAAGCCTAAGATAAACTGACTTAAAGAAGAGTCTCGCTCTTGACTAACCTTATAACCAATGGAAGATAAAATTATCATAGCACTGAATATTAAACAGATTAGTTTGAACATGGTGTCGATGAAGAATTAATTGAGGGTTTTAAATTTTGGTTGTGTTTGACAGAGAGATAATGCACGCAATGTGGAAGCCTCAAAAGTTCAAGGCCATTTACTTACTGGCGACTCTTTATGTGCTGACATTGACGCTTCCATCTGCAGCAGCAGTGTACTGGGCATTTGGAGATATGCTTCTGAATCACTCCAATGCATTTTCTCTTCTCCCAAGATCACCCTTCAGGGACATGGCTGTTGTTTTGATGCTCATCCATCAGGCATGCCTAAGAAATTTAATTCTCAACTGTTACATTGTTAGAAGAGTAAATTGGTCGTGTTGCCTGCCCCGGGCTTTTACTTTTCTTTAGTAAATATATAGACTTGCACGAGCCGGTTCTTGGCACGGTCTGACACAGTTTGAAACCCAAAATCGTAAATATCTACATCAAAATGTTCTTGCTGATTAATGAAGTTTCTAATTTTGATTTCTGCAGTTTATAACGTTTGGATTTGCATGCACACCGTTGTATTTTGTGTGGGAAAAGGCTATAGGGATGCACGAGTGCAAGAGTTTGTGCAAGCTGGCAGCTGCAAGGTTGCCGGTAGTTATACCCATATGGTTCTTGGCTATTGTTTTTCCATTCTTCGGCCCCATCAACTCCACTGTCGGATCACTTCTTGTTAGCTTCACTGTCTACATTATCCCGGCTTTGGCTCACATCTTCACCTTCCGATCTGCCTCTGCCAGAGAGGTATGTCGAAGTCATTACTCGATAATATGTTTGTTGCACAATATTAGAAATGACTCTATAGTATAATTGACGGGGTTTTAATTTATATTTTTCTTATTTGATGGTCAATCGGAAGCCTCTAACAATACATTTTTTTGGGGGTTTGGGCGGGAGTGCAGAAATCCTCTATACCGTGACTACCGTCCTTGCTTTACATGAATATAGTACATGATCTTATACATGATGCACAAGGACGAGGTTGGCACTGCATAGTACTATATAGGAAATTCTTTTGTCTAATTAGAGTACTCCAAAAATCTTTCAATAAATGATTTTCATGCTTTACATGTTTTGATATGTTTAACAATGAATCGAATAGAATAATAACAACGATTTATTTGTTATGTGCACACGATTATGCAATATACTAACCATTTGATTGAATGTGCTGGCGCAGAATGCAGTGAACCAACCATCCAAGTACTTCGGGAGATGGGTCGGGACTTGTATTATCAACATCTTTATTGTTGTGTGGGTGTTAATCGTTGGGTTTGGATTTGGCGGATGGGCGAGCATGATAAACTTCGTAAACCAGATCGACACATTTGGACTTTTCACCAAGTGTTACCAATGCCCTCCTCAATTGCCACCATCGTCTTCGCCACCCAACTTCTTCAATGCCACGGCTCCTCTGCCACCTCCCACAACCAATCTCACACATCCCCACCGCCCTTGACCTATTTTTTTTTTTTCAAATCATTTTTGTTGCCCCTCTTGAGTTCAATTTAGTTTAGAGCTTTATTTTGTTATATATGGATCATGCAATGTAAGAAATGGGGTAGCAAAATATCTCGAGTAAACCTTTTCTTAAAAGTAATGCAATAATATTCTTTTATTTTCATTAATCCTTTGATTTTATTTTTAATTTTTAAAAAGTCGCATAAAAAAATAAAAGAGGAGAAAAATAGACAAAATGCTCAAGGGACTAAAAACTTACACTTGGTGCATGAGCATAGGAACTGACTAGGTTATTGTTAGCTCTCGGGGCACATCCAAGTTGGCAAAGGATGGGCATTGTTGGGCTTGCAACTCCAGAGTGGGGAGTTCGAATCCTGGATGGAGCAGTTGAGTGATGTAATACTCATTTGTGGATGGAGCAATTTGATGATGTAATATTCATGGAGGAAGACTCCCTTGGGGCCAAGAGTATAAAGAGTGCACCGACCCTGGTCAATTTGAACATATACCTCGATTTACTTCCCCCCATTGCTGAGGGGTCGATGATGGGTGATCTAGGATATAGTCTGACGTAAATTAGGGATACCTGGGTATAAAAAAAAAAAAACTAAGTTATTGTTGCTTCTCGGGAAGATGGAATGACATTCTCCTTGACTATTCCATGCTTTTTTCTCTGTCTAGAAATCTACATATGCAATTAGTCCCATGACATTTAGTATTAGGTAATTAATAGGCCAATGACAATAATTTTTAATTTGAGTTTTTGTTTTCTTTGACCAAAATTCAAAATGACAGAGAAAATGGGTTTGAATTATATTTAGAGCGTGTTTGATTGACGTAAAAAATATCTCCAAGTAAAGGAAATTGTTTTATTGTTTTATGGAAAACAAAATATTACTCCCTTAAATAAAATGTTTCCTTAAAAATAAGAAAAATTAGACATATTTTCAAAAGTTGAAAAATAGCAATCAAACATTCCAAAGTAAAAATTTGGATGAAAAAATGACATTTTTTATGAAAAATAAATGCACTCATACACACTTATAGTTCGTTTTCATTATGTTCAATTTATGTTCTGGAATGATTTTTGAATTTTATATATTGAATTGTAACAAAATGATTTAGAATGAGTTTGAAATGAATTTTGAATTTCGTATATAGAATGGTTTTGGAATGATTATGTCCAATTTAGCATGTATTTATTAAATTCTATTTATTTGAATTGATAATTAGCATTGAGCTCCTGTTTGGGTTCCATTTTAATTTTAAGGTATTTTTCCTTTCTTCTTTTCAACCACACATTTTTCAATAAAATAATATTACATGTAAATCCAAAATTTTTCCTTTTTTTTTAACCACGTATTTTTCAAAAAAGTAAATATTTGAAAATATATTTTTCCCAAAAACTAGTTAAAATGGAGCTCAAATAAGGACTGAATATTGGTTGTATCTTTTTCCTTCCGATTATTTGAATTGATTGTTTGTATCAATTATGGACAAATTCTTTGAACGTAAATTTCCATTTTCTTGTTTAAATTAATTGTTTGTATCAATTATGGAACATTATATAAGTATGAAAATGCGTAAAGAACAATTGTAATAAAATATTAAATACTTTTACATTTTTTTTTTTTCAAATTTGATCATGCCCTTTAACTTAAAAATATCTGTATCCGTCACTGTCCACTCCCACAATGTTTTCTTCAATTGATGAGTCCGAAAGTCTGACATTAACAACCAAAATGGAAAAATAAATAATAAAATAATAAAAAAATCTAGTAGACATAATCTCATGACATGTTTCGCAAAGCTTCTACAATTTACTCACTCACTTGTGGTCTCCACGCTCAGAATTACGAGCGTTGCTTTGAAAATTCTCTTAATAGACCTTGACTGGTCACTATTCACATTTGGTAGGGGTACTACATGTGCAATTCTTGGGCTCTACCCATTAATTAAAAAGATCGTGTTATATGTATCGAATTTTTTTATTGAATCTTTTATTTATTACTCACGTTGGGGATGAAGATCACGTTGTTAAAATTTTTAAATACACGCGTGCCCCGCGCAGTATGTGAGAGGGAATAATCTATTATATACGAATCATGCTACATTAACATTTAGATTGACATAATTGTTTACAGTCTGCCACATGACGACATCACATTGGACAGTTTTCAAACATAACACACTTTCCCGCCCATTTCAATTTAAAATTCAATTGAATGTCAAGCATGATGTAAGGAAATCAATGTACAAATGGCTTTATCCATTATATACGAACTGTTATGTACAAATAGATTAACCCTAATTAATAGTTGCCCAATTCCATAACTTAGATATCAATTTTTGTTGGGCATCTTTTGATTTCTACGCATTCTTTGATTCCATGTAGGGTTCAACCAATTGGAAATCTTTCTGTATTCAATTCATCGAAAAGACACCCTCAAATAATAATTAAACAACTTTTAAAAGAGAATTTAAGGAAACGCTTCGCGACCTCTGCTTCTGCGTCTGCGTCCGCGTCTTGTAAAAAAAAAAAATTCGCTAGTATAAATCAATCTTCTCCCTGTTTGGTAAAAAGTAAGCCCATGTTTGAGCTAAATTATAATTAGATTTTAGGAAAAAATATATTTTGTAATAATGACTTTTTAAAGAATGTATGGTTAAAAAAGAATAATTTTTTTTTTATTTACCTATGGTAGATCTTTGTTGTTGGCCTGTTGGGGTGAGTTTTGTTGGATCTAACGATGAACCTAGTGATGGTGGATCAGCGATAGCAATGGTGATTTTGTAGTTGAAAATGATGGGTATTTGTTTGTTTGTTATTGTGGTGGTGTTGTCGGGAAGTGGTGGTGATGGTGTTGGCTATGGCGTCACAGGAGTCAATAGTGAAGTGGAGGTCACAAATTGTTTGATTGATTATGATTAATAAATTAATTAATGTGTGATCAATAAATAATATTTGATCAATAAAATAATCAATAAATAATATGTGACTTATAAATTGTAATTTGTGATCGATAAATAAATTATGACTTACTCATCTATAAAAAATTTGATTTGTGATCGATAAATAATTTATGATCAATTAATTCAATAATATATAATCAAAATAACTAATTTTTGAAATTTTAAATAAAATTAATAAAAGCCCAAATGAAAATCTAAAAGCCCTCAATATATTATTAATAAAATATATTTTTGGTTACATAAAATTTAATATCTAATTTTTAAAATTTTAACTCTTGTTTTTTAGTTTTGAAATGAGCTATAACTAATCTCTTATATATCAACTTTTCCCATTTTTATTTTTCAAAAGCCCAACGCTCTGGCCTTGAGTTTAAAAATTTTATGCACTTGGGACTCTATTGCAAAACCCTGCTCAAATGCCCCAAAAACAATAGAAAGACCTAAAACTTTTTTATGCCAAGAAAACAAGAATGAGGAGCAAATCCTGCAAATTTTTTCCACCGTTGGATTGATTGGTGTCGAATATGTACGTTTGGTCAAGAACCAATCCAATGCGAGCCTTTTTGAACAAAAAGTAAAAAGATCAATTCCAAGAAAATGACAGCTATCAGATATAAATGCTATTTTTCTATTAAATGTATTTGCAGATGAATAATTGTAGAGATTAACAGAGGGATGGATAAAAGTTCGTTCATTAAATAGTAACATGTATGCATATACATGTATACAATTTATGATAAAAAAAAAAAACACAGACATAAAGCCGATTCGATTACGGATTAACCAGACAAGCAGCACAGTAAAATAAGATTAAAACCCTAATCTAAAATGATAGAGAAGGTGACCATATAACAAAAAGACCCCAAAAACCAGAACAAAAACAAAGCAATTATTACATGGATCACCAGTTCATAAACCTAAAGACCATAGTACTTGACTCAAAAGCAGAATAGAGATAACGGAAGAAACCCAGTGGTTCAACGGTTGGCATTGGGGCATTCACGGGCAAAGTGACCACCTTCACCGCAGTTGTAGCAGCTTCCTCCGCCACCTACACCGCCTCCAGCTCCATATCTTCCACCGCCTCCACCACCACCACCACCTCCTCCTCCCTGAGGACATTCCCTAGCCATATGTCCAGACTCACCACACTTGAAACAGCCACTACCACCTCCTCCGCCACCGTAGCCTCCACCGCCATACCCGCCGCCTCCACGGCTTCCACCTCTGCTTCCACCGCCTTCGTTGTAACCGTAGCCACCACCGCCTCCGTTGTACCCGTAACCACCACCGCCTCCATCTCTACGGCCTCTTCCACCGCCTCCCCCACCACCTCCGCCTCCGCTGCCACCGCCGCCGCCACCGTAGCCTCTGGTGCTTCCCTGAACAGAAGCCCCACCAGGTCCAGTCACGTTGGCAGCCTTAGCGCGGCCATCGTTGCCGTACTCAACTTCGAACTCCACGTTCTCACCGTCGCCTAGGCTTCGGAAACCCTCAGTTTTTATCGCAGACTGATGAACGAACAGATCCTCACTACCATCATCAGGAGTGATGAATCCAAACCCTTTCTGATCATTGAACCACTTCACTGTACCCGTTTTCACACCGCCGCCGTTATCCCCCTCTTCTGCCATTTTTTGAAACCCTAATGCTTTTTTTCTCTCTCTTCTATTTCTCTAGTTGATACTTCGTTGCTAGTATTGAGGTTGGATATAAATGAACAAAACTTAGTGCCACGTAAGCGGATTTGATATTGGAATCAACTGTTTGTAATTTTTATTGTGGGGTCCGAGTTGTTTTTTGTTTGGGTAATTAGTATGTCACATTTCCCGTGAAAAACGTATTTACTTTTCATTTTTTACATTTTCATCCTTATTTTCACATTTTATTGTATAAAAAGTCATTTTGATTTATTTTCTAAATTAAAAATTGTGAAATAACGAATATACATTTTTCTTAAATAACACAAAAACAGAAAAACTAATTGCAATCGTAGTCAAAAAATTTTTTTAAAAGAGCAAATGAATTCTAAATAAATTATTCAAATGGTTATTACTACGTAATGTCCCTAACTTTCACTATTATTTCGAAAGACGTCAATACCTTTCTTTTTTTTGACATTTTGACATTTATTACACATTTAATTGCGCAAATAATCATTTCTATCAATTTTCATCCTATTTTTCTAAAAAGTTAAAAAATGATGAATATACCCTCCTATTTAAATAAAAAGTTAAATAATTAATTGCAAACATAGCCCCATTTTTTTAAAAAGTGCAAATGAATCACAAATAAATTATTGAAAATTTTTAAAATAGTTCTTTTTAAAGTGCAAATGGGATCCAAATAAATTATTAGAAAATTAGAAATTAGTTTTTTTAAAAACAAAAGTGCAAACGAGTTCCAAATAATTTATTAAAAATTTTGAAATTAATTTTTTTTTAAAATGAGAATGAGTCCCAATTAAATTTATTAAAAATAAAAAGTGCAAACGAGTCTCAAATAAAAAATTAAAAATTGAAAAAATTGATTTTCTTTAATTTTCCTATTTTAAAAATAATAAGATATATTCATCATTTCACAACTTTTCATTGAGAAATTGGATGAAAATTGATAGAAATAATGGTTTACGACATCAAATGTGAAAATGTAAAAAAAAAAATGAAAAAGTGTGAACTTTTTCGCTATAATAGTGAAAGATATAGACGTTATGTGCTAATTATCATTTAATAATTTATTTGAAACTCATTTGCATTTTTAAAAAAAATTGGGGATTGTGGTTGCAATTAGTTTTTTCTTTTTCATTTTATTTTATTTAAAGAGAATGGTACATTCGTCATTTCACGATTTTTAATTGAGAAATTTTTTTAAATGACCTTTTGCACAATAAAATGTGGAAATAATTACGAAAATACCAAAAAATGAAATGTAAAGATTTTTTAATAATATCAGTGAAAGGTGGGAACATTATGTATTAACCCTTATTTGTTTCATAGTTTTCACTATTTCAATTGTTTGGATTGGTTTACTGTACTGGGGCTGGTATTTCTCAAGGAAATCTTACGATTGTGATTAGTTGAAGACTTTTCTTTGATCGTTACATTTGCATAGGTCGACAATCAACAAATCGACGTCCGACATTTTCACAATTATAGCAATTGTTCTTAAATTTCTTTACATTCTTCTTGGATGGTTCGATAAATTGCTTTCTTTTCTTACTTTTGTTATAGGATTCCACCACATTGGCTTTAACTTGTGATATATGATTTCCAACACGCTTGTCCGAATTTTGATTATCTTTTTCAATTCTCAACCAGTCAATGAGTCCTTCAACACTCATCTCTTTGCGCTTATGTTTGAAGTCATTTCACACGGGTAGACGTTTCTCGATAATTGCAGCCACTTGAAATGATTTACTTAGAGAAATATTTTCGACGTAAATGTCATGGAGTATAACCTGCAATTCTTGAACTTGACTGATGACTGTTTTAGAATTTGCTATTTTGTAGTCTAAGAATTTCACCACAATGAACTTCTTAGTTCTGACGTCTTCAGTTTTGTATTTTTTTCCAAGGATTACTATAGTTCCTTTACAGATTTCATAGAACTATACACATCATATAATGTGTTATCCAACTCATTCAAAATATAGTTTTTGCATAAGAAGTCAGAATGTTTCCAAGCATCCAACGCAATCAATGATGGTCTATTATTTTCCCTTTATCATACGACATGAGCATTTTCTTTCAAGAGTTTTGCCAAGTATAAGGTCACGAGATAAAGCAAAATTTTCTGCTGCCTTCTCTTGAAATCAATCCCACTAAACTTCTCCAGTATTTCTCCATGTGGAACGAAATTAGTATGAACGATATTAGAGGCAACCGCAACCGGAGGAATCACAATGGTAGGAGCAAAGTTACCTGCCATTCCTTCCGAAATTCCCATATTCGAAGTATCATTCGAAGAGGTATCAGTATTGTTAACTATATCCATTTCTATTTACACAAAATGGAAGATAAACCAGAATAAAAATTCGAGAATAAGTAAAAGAAGTTAAATCGAAGCGAAATCAGTTTAATTGAATATAATACTAGAATAAAGCTATCACTCAAATGGAAAATTCGACTTAAGAATATAGACTAAAATAATGGATTTGAGTAATGACTTTAAACTAAAATGAAAATGAATGTCAAAGCAACGTAAAAAAAAAGTATGCAAAGTCGAGGCAAGAGTTGAACTCTTTATCTTTAAGTCAAATTTGTCCAGCAACGGTGCTTACAGATGATTTAGTAGCATTTCAAAACACAAGAACAACGAATCGAAATTTGCTTTTTGTACTTCTAAAATGAAAATGGAAAAAACAGCTTTTAATAAGAATTTAGGCTAAGAAAAGATAAATTTAATGTTATACTATGATTGTATATCAATCGGATGAACAAATGGAAGTACCAAGTAAGTGTCTAATTTATAGATGTGAAAGGTTGTAAGTGAAGTGTCACGCCCCAAACTCAACAATCGTTGTCAGGGGTCATAGTTTTTTCTATCGCTAACCTATCGTTTAAGCGTTAGAAACAGAGACTCCGTCGCTAGACTGTCACTTGAGCGCTAGGCGAGCGACATTCCTGGACAAATTTTCTAACTAGTTTCCTTTTTTCCTTCTAACTTTATACTGCAATTTCTCATTTACCTGGAATTGGTTTGAAGATTTCAAATATACTATAATGATCTACTCGACGAGTAAAATAAGTTAGTTTATTTATTTTTAAGAATTTGATTATCAAATCATGTCCGAATATTTGATCGAATTTGATAGAAAGTCACTTTTCCATGGATTATACTTGAGTCTACTATAATGATCTACTCTACGTGTGCGCTCACCTGAGTCTTGCTCCTCCACGATCATGGCCTCGACTTGTAATACTATGTGCAATTATATATTCATAGGAGTAATTTATTTATTTACTTATTTTTGCTATGATATTTTAGCTAGCAAAAAGACTTTTTTTTCTTTTGGGGTCTCAAATATGAAAGGGTTTTGTTAATTCATGATTCCCTTTAATCATTTTTAATTTTGTGGGAATTTGGTGTCGGATTAGTGTGCATATTTAAGGCTATTGCTTAGCCGAATAGATAGTAAGCTCAGTTTAGCGTTTTCTTTTGTGCACGCGCCTTTTTAGTTAAGTGGAATAGAGTACATTATAAGTTTTTAAAATCTAAATTAATAAATTGCTTAGAGATAAATAACTAGAATTTGAACTTTTCCCCAATTCTGTTACCCTTTAATCTTAAACATGAAATATGGGGTGTATTTGTAGAAAAATATTGCTAGCACATGAGAAATTATGACTTGAAATCATAGGTGGATTCCCAATGGGCTGCTCTGCCCGACAGTCACAAACAGATCAAATTACATTCATTGGACTGAAGATCTTTTGGCTTCAGATCTCATCCCATGCAATTGGGCTGATAGTGTTGTCAAAGTGTTTCGCGCGGGTTGTCGACATGGAGCCTGCACCATCATTTTCACTCGGAAGGCATCCAGCCAAAAAGAGTTATCATGGGCCACCTGTACTTGTAGGCGTCGTCAAGGATGGGAAATTTTTTGACTTTTGTATGTGCAACCCCCCTTCTTTGAGACAATGGAGGAAGCAGGATTGAATCTGAAGACTTCTTGTGGTGGTACTCCGGATTAGATGGTTTGTCCTGGAGGTGAAGAGGCCTTTATTATTCGCATAATTGAAGACAGTGCTCAACTGAAACATGCATTTCGGTTCTATATTCACGTCTCTACATAATTTTCTGTTAAAATCAGCCATTCAACTGCCTTCATGTTCATCTTTTCTCCTTTATTTTAGGTGGTGCACTTCAATGGTTGGAAGAAAATCAAACCTTAATATCCTGATCTCAAAACGTTGGAATGTTGGAGTCACCATAGTTAAGACAACAGAATTTGTCCAAGGCCAGACATCTAGATGGGGGCTTGCATGGTCTTTTTTGCCTCCCTCCAGGATGATGATATTATCACATGTGATCGAGAAGGATAATTTGTTTTTCACATTAGAGGTTTAGTAATCCTTTTTGCTTTCTTCGCATCATTTTGATAACTTTAAATGCTAGAAATTTGCAAATTTTAGTGATTTATAATATGAACTTAGTTGAAATCAAACATCATACTATTTGCAACTACTGAATTTTTTATAGCCACTGCTATTCTGCTTGTCATCGTACTGGACTTCATATATTAAAAAGAATCTGGCTGATATTGAGGTAACATGTCTGTCCAAACCTTCTATCTCCAAGGAGAATGTTAAACTGCTGAAATTTTGAGCACGGGATGCATTAGTGGTATTGGCATAGTTTAGGGATTAGGGGAGGGGTGGTAATGTAGTCATTACTATGGAATTTCCAAGGGAGGTAGAAGTTTTCCTCCGGAAGGTCATAAATTAGATGCATTTTACACAATAACTTGGAGCATGGGAAATATAAAACTAGGACTATGTCAAACACTTCATTGTGTACAAGGCAGATATCAGCTCATAAGGAAAATGGTGCCATTCCTTAATTAGACTTTGAGTATTACAAGGTTACTGTGCCAAAAATTTGCCAGGTGAATGCTTTAAAATGGTACTCATATCTTTCCTGGATTTTAGGTATAAGTAGCCTTTTTTCCTTGGAAGTTTTTACCCCCTTCCAGTTGATCATCGATGATCTTTCCATGACCAATGACTTTTAGGGGATGATACATATTGCCTTTGAATGCTCATGGTGGCCATAAGTAGGCTTTATAATTTTAGGATAAAATGAGTGAATAGAAGAGCGGCACTACACATGCTCAAGAAATTCGAAACATAATTTAGAAAACATGGCACGGATATTGCAGGTTTGCTATTTTGAGTTCCATGGTTCCCAATTCATTGCTGAGGAACATCATCACAGCCGGTGAAGAAAACATCTAATTTCTATCAACAGACTGTTAAAGCCCCAAACTATAGTGTTCAATTAATGTCCAGTTGTCATGTCAACACCTGCATTTTATTCATATATATTATTACTACTGTATGCATATAGCATTGTATTCTTTAGACTTTCTGTGTCTTTTGCCCATGGTTATGTTATCTATTGTTTCCGTGTACATGGATCTCATATTTCAGTACACTGCTCATCTAGGGACTTCAACGTCAATATAGCGCATTTCATGTGTTGCAGTCAGTGGAATCTTTTCTCTGCAGCAGCGGTGCATCCTGTAAACTAAATGCTGTTATGTTGAATATTGATGGATGCTCAGTGATATTTTGGTGTAATTTATATGATTGCACGACTTCCATATACTTATAGTATCATGTTACAGATCACTGTGTCAAAGAATCATTGTGACACGATTCTGAAGACTGAGACACAAAAATAAGAATGAAGCTGCTAAACGCAAAAATGAGTTGGAGATATCCAGGGTTCCGCATTTTAGTAATTTCCATTTTCCCCAGAATTTGGCTATCATAGTTGTCTCTGGTATTTAAACCTGGATATAGCTCTGATTCTCTATTTTATATTTAGGTCTTTCAGCAAATTCCAGGAACACTTTTGGTTAGGGCAACACTTCACTCGAAAGAAAGCTACAGGTCAGGTTATCTGATTTCTTTTATTTGCCTTTTCAATTTTTTCCTTTTTCTTTTCAATCGCCAGGTATTAAAAATGGTAGAATAAGCTTGTGACTGTGCACCACAGTAACCCTTGACTTCAAACTATATTCTTGAAGCATAACAAAATGTTCCTTTGTCCATCCCAGCCTCGATCTGCCTGAGTTTGTTTTTGAAAATTTATCCTGAATGCTTTTGAAATAACAATATTGCTACTCCACTTGTGAATTCGTCGTTGTATTGCCCAGGAAGGATTTTCTTAATCTTCTTAGATTCTCTGTATTTAGTTGGTAAACAGTTTTTTCTAAGATTTCTTAAACAACTTTTCCTTTCACTACTATGCAGCTCAGTAGGTGAATTCGTTCTTTTCCCTGGTTTTCTAATCGTAATTTCATTACATTGGAATACAGATTATGCCTCTCAACTAAATCTCTCTTTGCACTATTTTTTTTAACTATGAAAAATAAATTCTGCACTGAAAGAGTATTAGCTGGTAGTTCCTGCTCCAACCCAAGAAGATAAGGCGCGACAATATGATTTACCACCAGAATTGTTTATGAGCAGCCTTTATCAGTACATATCCTTGCACACGATAATGTGCACTTTCAGCAGGCTGCCATCAACTAGTGAGAGTTTTAAAGACGGTGTTAGAGCTGATAACCCAAGAATAACTAACCAAGAGGGGGGTGAATTGGTTTTTAAAACTTTTTCGACTATTTATCTCAAAGTTGTACAATACACAAGATATAATTTCAAAGTATGATACTAGAATTAAATATCAAAGTTTAATAACTTAATTCAAGTATAAATAAAGCATAATATCAAATGTAATGTAAAGTAAAGTGCGATAATGTAAAGATAACAAACCAATTTAATGGGGTTCGATACACAATGTGTTCTACGTCCCCGTTACCAAGCTC
>CAIGRB010109416.1:1198-39916 GCA_903798255.1 Fraxinus quadrangulata
ACACACACACACACACACACACACATATATATGATGTTCAAATAGCTTATAAGCTTGAATAAATTTTATTAAACATAGTCTACACACACACACACACACACACACATATATATGATGTTCAAATAGCTTATAAGCTTGAATAAATTTTATTAAACATAGTCTACACTGAGCCTTTCCAAGAAAGTTAAGAATCTATTGCACATGAATGTGAAAGTTTACCGACTTTCCAGATTTTGTTCAGATTGCCTAAGGAAAGAGGATTGATCAGCGGACATCTTTCTTCTTGATAGAATTATACCGTAATTAGAAGAAAGTAACATCTAATTGTTACTTATCCTATTGATGAACTATGTTTCCAACAGAAAAAAACCCGTGTCTTCTACTCAGCACAAGCATGAAATTTATTCTATGATGTGCTTTTCTTGGCATCTTATAATAGAGCTCCTGCGTACTAATTCAGTGCTATGAACAGTAAGCATATAACACTGCTCATTTTTCTGGTAGCCATACCGCCTCATAAGCACATTTTAGCATGCAAAGATGCTGACAGTGTAAAGGAATAGTAACATAAATTTTCATCTTTTTTTTTCTCAAAAAATATTACAAGGTTAAATTACGCATCAAGACATTTATATCTGGTCATGAAACGCAGCATCCTATTCATCCAGCGTACAAATCATTATTAGAGCCTAGAGGATCAGAAACAAATCATGACTCGTGAGAAATATAAATTGCTAGGAACCCTAAATGAAACTGGTTCAATCGTTGCATTTTCAGTATTGGTATTCAAATAACTTCTTTACAATTCAGGGTATTAAGTAACAGGCCAAAATAAACAGAACAAAGAGTAGATTGTGATTAATAACTTGCGATTTAACCACTTAAATCTTCACTCGACCGTGAATAAAAACAAAGCTATTAATGAAAAGTTACTTAAGCTAAAAATTCTTATATCTTTAGATGAACTGCAATGATAATTTCCTGATTTCTATCTGATCCAAAATTAAACAATAATAACTAAGGAGTACACACACGTCTACCTATCCGCAATGCTGACAGTTAATTCAATCCTCCAAGCAATTTGTTTTTCAGTCAACTAATTTATTTCACATATATATTATCACATCACGGAACTAAACCATCAGATTATTTAACTCTACGCACATACAGAAAATTAGAACTACATTAATTCATCTATTTATCCAAAAAAAACATATAAAATATAAATATGGAAGAAATGTATGCCCGTAAAAACTAACCTATGAGGGAAAAGTGAAGCTGAGAGGCCATTCTGTAGGCGGATCTCAGCGGCCTCAGCAGCAGCGACAGAAGGGAGGTTGACATGGGTGGTGAGGAGTAGATTCCGGTGGATAAAAAACCCAGTTCCACCTGAAGCAATTCTGGCCATGGACGGACCTTTGCCGGAGAAAATGGTGGCCTTAATTCTCTCCGTCTTGCCTCCGCCATTACAAAAACACCATGACTCCCCCCAAACCCTCATTTTGTCTCTACCCAAAAAAGAAAAATCCCTTAGAAACTATAGATCCAAAAATGTAGAGCTAGAGACGAAAATTCAATGTACCCTTTTCTCACTCTAGCTAGCTGAAGAGTGTTAACAACAAATTTGTAATAAATGTGGGTTTATCAAGTGAAAAAGGATAGCCAAAATGCGAAAAATACAGAAAAAAATAACATCTGAAAAAATAATTAGGGACGAGTATGAAGCTAGCCGCGAGGCTATGTGTATGTAGGGCAGAGTGGGGGGTAAGGGTGTGGGTGGGGTATATCACAACAGCTAAGCCTGGATATGGAGTGTGGAATGATTATGCATGACGGTAACATATTTGACTGCGGATTTTTGAGATTCAATGGGAAATAATGTACTATGAATATTCCAGGTATTTATTTTCACTCCACGTTTCATTTATAAATACACCGTATTTTAAATATATTAAAATTATTAACCTTTATTAATTATTATATTAATATTCCTAACTTTTTTCCTCGTCACATTCTTATTTTAATATTTTATTAATCAGAAAATATTATTTTTAATTCATAATTCTTGCTCAAGAGAAATTATTTATGTGCTTTAAATGATAGTCATATATTCAATGGCAATTTTACTTTATTATTATTTTTGCTTTTTAAAAATATAAATGGAAAAAATGAAACTTTTTATTCTATTTTTTTTTTTAAAAAAATTGGAGAATATACTTAGAAACAATTTATGTTATTTTGAAAGTAAGAATGTGATAATGTATACATGTTATGAACATCCAATCTAATTATTAAAAACCAGAGTGTGAATATATTTAGCCATATGCCAATTCTCCATAGATATAAATTTTTTTAAAAAATATTTAGCAAATGGAGCTCTTTATATTAAGTTCATGTTAGGCCCCATTTTTTAAATTTTAGTTTTTATCACACATTTTACAAATTTTTCTAATCAATTTTTCAAATAATATATTTCATTAAAATTTATCAAAATCTATTTTTTATCAAAACCAAACCTAGGGCGAGTGTCTAAGAAAATAGAGCATGTATGATGCGTTGGATGCGAAAGCCTCTAAAGTTCAAAGCAATGAGCAAATGGTTAGTGTTCTAAAATCATTTTAAGTTGATTTTTAAAATTTATTTTTTTCCGATTCAAACGTTAATGATTTCAAGACGATCACTCTTAACAACCTCGAAACTCGAACGTTAGCCACTCATGTCAAGCAATAATGCCTTCATCCTTTTACCTTTTTCTGCCCTCTTATAGTTATACAAGGAACATTATAGCGAAATAAAAAAGATTCTATGAACTTTTGAACGTCAATTTACTGACACATTTCTAACAAGGAAAAATAAAAACATTAACACAAAATTTTAACTTTTCTTTCAGTCTATAATAGGCTAGATTACAAGACACCATTCTAACAAAAGGTGAAGTGCATTTAAAATATTGTACTCCTACACCTCGAATTTATCGACACGAGACAATAGTACAAATTTGCTTCTTGTTGAAGTGAATGAGAAGTGGAACAACACGTGAGATTACGTACCTAAAACATCTATATGGTCAGACACTTAGGCTCCAAAACAAATTTATGAACCCACCACCACATTAGTGTAATCATCTATGCAATAACCAAAGTACTGCTAACCAAATGCTAATTCTAAATAGTTTGAGAAACACCCAATGACAACACTACTATTCAAAATTCAATAAATGAGTGTTATTGGCAGATGGGATTGGTCGATTTAAGTAACAATTCAACCTAGCCCCAAGATGGAGTGAGCTAGAATGTTGAGATCAGCATCCACGTTGCAAGAACGTGATGTGATTTGATCATAATGTCACCCCTAAAACAACACAGTTATGCTAATTCAGTCTGCCAGTACAAATATGTGAGGGTGCAGATGCATACATAAAAAATCTGGCAAATTGGTAGACTCGGTAGTAAGAAATCAGAAGAAACCTAAAATCTTTCATCAACTTGAATCTGTAATGATTTTTATATAGAAAAAGGAAAACGAATGAAGGATAAGAAGGAACAATTAACTGCACAAATCAAAAAGTCGATTTCAACAAACAGAACATTCCCATGAAAATCAACATCTGAGGGTTCCCAACAACTAAACAGATGGTGTGGAAGAGTTAGTACTTCTGTTCTACTATTCACATGGCATATATCTTTGATTAACAGATAAATGGTTCCAAACAGGTCGCCTCCTTACACAACAAAAGTTGATACCACAATAATACCACAACAAATGATGGGACCCCCACATAGTTTGTATTCCACAAGCAGCATCAACTTCCCTCAGATTTCTCTAAAGCTGCAAAAGAAAGTAACAGCAAAAAATCAGTAAAATGGATAGCCACCTGGTTGCGAGTACAAACATGCAAACACACCTTCACACACACACACACACACATACAGAGAGAGAGAGAGAGAGAGAGATTACTATTGTAGTTCAGAAGCTTCTCAATGAGATCAACATGAGTCATCAGCATTCTCCGGCAGCAATATCGAACCAACCCCAGTGCATCAAGAGCATCTCTGCAAACAAAACCATTTAATTCCAAGCTAAGTTTCCTGCTTCAATTTTTAATGACAACTATGATAATGTGTCGTGTAATGTTGCTAAAAGTTGATACTAGTGGGTCCTATGAAATATGCAGTTAAAATATGGATAAAAGTTGTGGGCATGAAATATGTGGTTCAAAATAATGTTTTGACTAAACCACAAGCTTTTTAGCAAACAAAACATTTACCAAACAAGCACTAAGCTACATGACTGGAAAATGTGAATTGTGAAAAACAACTATGTTTCTTTCAGGTGATAAATAGAAACAAGAGAGAATATTTCATGATAAATCCAGAACAGGATACTAGAAAGCACCTTTCTAGATCCTTTTTTTTTTTGTTTCTTTGGTGTCAAATATGCATTAAAAGGTAACATTTTGAAACTTTAGATTTTATATACATGATGTAGCAGTGATACAATAATTTTAAAATATTGAATTCATATGCAATTGGCGCTTTTTATGTTTTTCTCTTCATTCTGCTTTAATGTTGTTCCTAGATTGAAGTTCTTCTATCCAACTGATAGAACCATTCACAAATTTTGTTTCCATATAAAGACTTTTTCTTTCACAACTATATCCTTTTTGTCCTGATATATATTCAATGCGATATTACTACACATAAAAGTTTCATTTTTAGAATGACAACTATTATTTTCTTCTATTAAGTTTATGTAATTGCAAATGATCTTAAAACCTCTATTATTCTTCCATTGGAAGCATGTGATACAAAATGTGCGGTGCATCTTTCTCCTTTTCTTTCTGCTTTTCATAGATCTTTGAGGTTTAAGGCAAGTATGGCAGTTAAAGAGATCATTAATGAGAAATCATGTTGTATGGGTCAATATCCTTCTAATCTTTTATCCTTGGTGCCAAGAGATGGTAAGCAAGCAAGCATCAAAACATTCAAAACACAAAGGATGACAACAAGCATTTGAGCAACATCCAAAACACAAGGGTGGCAATGGACCAAGTCAAGCTGCACCAGCCCACAAGCTTTTTGCTTTTTTAGACAGAATTTAAAGAAAAATACAGTAAAATTAAATATGGATAAAAAACAAGAAAATGGAAAGCCATTGAATAATAATATAAGGAAAGGCTTTACTTGCCAGTTGCCAAGCTTGGCCTGGCCGAAATCCGAACTCAACTCGGCCCATGGGCTAGTGGTGGACCAAGCCGAGCCAGTCTGCCAAGCAAGTGGGTGGCCCAGGCCAGTAACATATTTGCTGATAATTTTGGTGCAGTTATGAACTCAAAGTAAGGCATATACGTTGAGAAAATTAAAGCATAAGTCCAAAAAACACAACAATGAATTAACCAGAACGAACATGTTTGCACTTGAAGTTATGCAATAATAGCAGATAAACCCTACTTTCAATTAAAACGCATTCCTGAAATTGAGCATCGTAATCAGTACATTAAATACTAAATAAAGTGACCTCTACCAACAAAACTAAAACCTTTAGCTACAGAAACAACAATGAACTCACCCTTCGGTGTAATCAGCCTGGAGTAAATCAAGATACGTATCCCATTTATTTCCAATCACCTAAATAAATAAACAAAAAATCTCTTATTATCGATTAATACAATGAACTATTGAGAAAATAGTTGCAAGAAAAGACACAAAAAGTTTTATCACCTTCCCACAAGTGAAGCAACGGACGGGAATTATCATCTCTGCTCTTTAGGTTTTTTTTTTCTCTGGGAAAATCCCTTCTTACTCCAGACGAGTACGTCTCCTAGAAGAAAATCGGTTTATTTATTTATTTATGGGCACAGGTCCGGGTCGGGCCGAACAGCCGGATTCTTACCTTTTCACTTAAAGTCGCGTTTCTGTCCTGGAAAAAGCGCAGTGGTTCGACTTATGGACTGCCTCCATTGTAAATTATAAAATCGCATTATCCTTATTTTTTTTTTTATAAGTCAGCTGATTTACTACTTCAAAACCCTAACCCTAGTTCTACGTTTGTAAACGCTCACAATCCTATTGTACTGCTAGTGTTACTACATTTCCCAGTCTAATTGCTGAAATTCCATATTTTTCTTCTCGTTGAATCCAATTTGAGGAATCCAGATCCGAGACAGCTTCGATAGACGCAAAAAACTAGCCACTACTAATAATATTGGAGTAAAATTCTAGAGAAAAAAGGTTATAATTTGATTTTCCATTTGTTTTCTGCTTTAACTTGAAAATCTGACTCATCTCTTTGGTATTTTTATTTCTTAGTAGGATCGTTTAAATCTGCGGATATGAAAATATATAAGGCAATCTTTTCCCTTTCTCCCTTTTAATTTCCCGCAAGAAATGGCAAAACTTTGGTAATACTAGAGTGTGATGATAATCTCATCTAATTATTTATTACTACTGTTCGTAATTGGATGGGGAATTATTTTCCTTTCTTGCTCGTCTCACTTTCCCGTTGTCCTAGCTATATGTTACTGTAGTATATTCATATATTATGATTGTAACATTTTGATTGGAAAATCTGAAAACCGTGCCCTTTGTAATCAGTATCTTCTGATGACAGTGCAATTGACCAGAGCTCGGGGCAAGTATAAATTTTGTGCATCCGTAGTTGTATAATGCGTTCGCCGAGCTGTTGTTGTTGTTGAATAACATGTTATTTTTCTATTTCTTCTATCTTAAAATTGATTAAATGCACTGTACATAGCTTTTCCAAGTTAGCTAAACAACTTAACTGGTTACCCCCTTGTATTTCTATTGAAAACCATTTTCCCTCTCTATAACAGAAGGCATTACCTATCGAAAATATACCCTCATAGCACAATTTTTCTTTTGAAAGACATATTTTTAATCCTCCATCTAACCTTGAGCAGTTTCATGTTCTCATGAATAAATTTTCAGGTGAAGGGCTTTTTTCTCATTATTTATTTATATGTTTTGATCTGGCACTTTTTGTGCCATAATTTGTGTTTAGAGTCTATGCATTAGTGATTTTAAGCTGCGCCATATGATGTTTGGGAAATTGCGCAAGGGCTTTGAGTTCCATTATATTTTTTAATTTAAAATGGGACTGTGAAATTGATTGATGATATATCCCATCTGATGGCCGAAGTTTTACCGTGTTTTCTTTCTATTTCCCCTTTCCCATTATTAGATCTTTTTCTTTCTTTTATCTTAAGCTCTAAACTTATGCAGTGCTAATGTTTTTCCTTGTGTCCCATTTATGCCATGCATACATCTTAGATCTAAACTTACACTCAAGATTAGATGTTCGAGTAAATTTAAGTTGTGTTATATGATGTTCTGGTGTCGTAGTTGAAATGTTACTGCTAAATAGCTTTTAAAATGTAATGACTAGGAGGCTGGAAGTACTTTTTTTCTATTTCATTCTTCTTTTTGATGAATTTCAAGTTTCACTTTCTTTTATTTTAATTGTACCAAGTTCGTGGTACTGATTACTTTTCATGTTGAACTATTGTACTGTAATTATGTTTTGAGCTCGTGTTTCTGTGAACTTGTGCCTTGTGATGATGGCATGCGTCAAAAGGGCTTTGAGTTATGTTATCTGATGACAATATTATTTTTCTTTGTCTAAAATTAGATTAAGCAGTTATCTGCTTATCCTTTTCTTTCAATCATTAACTAAAAATATACTTTTTTTTTTCTTGATTTCCTTCCTGATCTTTGTATCTATCCCTCAGATATTCAGACATTAAATACCATGAGATGTTTTTAATGGAAGAGTTCATTAACTTCATTAGTACTCTAATTGCAGGCTTTCTTCTATTTGTCTGCTAATGTTCTGTCTGATAGTGGGCTTATGCTGTTCAATAGGTCTCAGGGCCTGAGGTCAGATTCACAATTTATAGTGGGAATCTGATTTGTTTTGAGTTTTTCTACATAAAGATGCTTCTTTTGGAAGTGAACTTTTGTTGTGTCATATTAGGGCAACGTGATGGATTAACTTATTAAGCCCTTGTTTGGTTCCCATTTTTTTCAAAATACATTTTTCTCTCTCTCTCTCTCTTCTCTTCTCTTCTCTTCAACCACACATTCTTCAATAAAATATTATTACATGCAAACCCAAAACTTTTTCTTATTTTTTAATTACACATTTTTCATCAATCTACTATTCCGAAATTCATTATTTACCTTTTAATGGGGCTCAAACACTCCCTAATTAATAAATGGATTTGGTGTATCTGAAAAAGGAGTATGAATAGTTGAATGACTTGGGAGAAATCTTTATTTGTTAGTCATTAACATTTTTATTTGTGGTGTGATAGTTGCATCACTTGAGTTCTCCATAAGAGATGTGGGCATGTTCTCTTCGGTTGATATTTGTCTTGAGCTTGACAAATCCAAACTTTAATTATTTTTCTTTGAGATGTCCCATTTTTCAAATTATATTAATAATGTTTTGTGTGCCTAAGAAACGAACTTTGAAGTAAAAAAAGGTTCCATTGGTGGCAGATCCAATGAAACATATTGTGAAGATTATGACATTGCTTGTGGCTCTATCAGCTATCTGGATTAGTCTGTTGCTAACATCAGTAATTCCAGAGAGCTATACTTGGTTGGTGAGCTTCTTACTTCTTGTCCATATATTTTCTACCGGTATATCCTATTCTCCATTTTCGCACTTGATTGAGGCTTTTGTCTACTTGTTTTCTTCCTGCCAGCTGCCACTTTACTTCATTGTATCACTCGGATGCTATGGTTTGTTAATGGTTGGGATTGGTGTGATGCAATTCCCGTGTTGTCCACAGGAAGCAGTTCTGTTACAAAAGGTATTTTCACAGCCTCTTCTTTTAAGTTTTTCTATGACACTTGTTGAAATATTACATTTGCTTTATTAACTGCTTCCATCTTGTAATCTTGTGAAAGTCGAGGCTGAGGGTGGGTAGACTTCACAAAAGCCGTCGGTTGCAAAATAACCGACTTTGTTTGGTGTGCTTCTTTGGATATTCATACCTGTTAGTTTCACGTTGTAGGATATTATCGAAGCCAAGGATTTCCTGAAGACAAGAGGGGTCGATGTTAGTTCGAATTGAATGGCAGATCTACGACCGTCTTGGTTATTGGAGATACTTGTAATGAAAGTACTTCCTTAACAGAGCAATTCTTGAGATGATGAACTTCGGATTCTATTGAGACTACTCTGTCCTGATCTAAGAATATCCAGTTTCAATGTTTGCGCAGTTTCTTCTGTTTCCTCGGAGATTTTCCAAATGTCTCAGTTTAATTCTTGCTGTTTCGTCTCAATGGTTCTAGTTTTTCTCCAATGATGTTATTAAGAAGAATCGTGCTACATTTACGTTTTTCCTTTACAATGTGCCATGTGGTGACATCACATTGGATAGTATTAATAAAAAAATACATTTTCCCGCCAACACTTTCTTTGAAAACAATGGAATGTCAACAATGTCAAACTTTTAATGTACATATATTAAGAAACATTTGGAAAATATTTCGAGATCATCTTGCATGACAAGTTTGTGCAGGAGCTCAAACATATCCAAAAGTAGCTAGAATTGATGGTCACCAAAATTTTTTATTACCGCTTGTGCGATTACTTTTGCAAATTACATAATGAAGGTTGTTACTCGAGTATCTCCCAGCGACTATATTTAAAGAGAGGCATTTATGAATTTCAACATATTTTTTATATTTAATATTTGATTTTACTATTCTCAAAAATAATAATTATATTTTTCTCATTGAAAATTGAAATAACCCACCCTCTAAATTGATAGAGTCGATTTCACTCTTTAAATTAAAATGTTAATTTAAAGAGTAGTTTGAAATATTTTAAGTAGTCATTTGTCACGTTCCTCTATAATTATTCTAAGAGGATAAAGTAATTTTAAAAAATTATTTAAATAAATCTAAAAGTTACTTTAACTTTTCAAAGTCAGGGCAAACAAGCCCTAATCCGACTATGAATAACTCGAATGTGGGATTAGGACAACTATATCCCCTTGCCAAACACCCTTCCTCTTCCAAGCCCTGCCCTCGCGTAATTACAAATCTCCATTTCTTCTTCAATTGATTCTTCACCCAAATTACAAAAACAACAATGGGAAGCAGCGATGTGGAGGCAGGGTTCGCTAAGCTGCAGGGCGAGGATTTCGAGTACTATATGCAGACTTATTCAATAATTTTAGGGCGAAATTCCAAGAAATCTTCGGTGGATGTTGATCTCTCCTCCCTCGGCGGTGGCATGAACATCAGCCGCCACCACGCGCGCATCTTTTACGACTTCCAACGCCGGCGCTTTGCTCTTGAGGTGCTTGGAAAGAACGGCTGCTTCGTCGAGGGCGTGCTTCATCTTCCCGGGAACCCCCCTGTGAAGCTCGATTCGCAGGACCTACTGCAAATTGGGGATAAGGAGTTTTATTTTTTATTGCCGGTAAGGAGTATCCTGGGAGGGCCTATTGGGCCGAGACATCATGTCAATAACTATCAGATGGGTTCTGGACTTCAGTATCAGCATCATTCGCGGCCTCGGTCGGGAGGGGTGGAATATGGTAAGAAGGGGAGAGGGAGGGAGTATTATGAGGAGGACTATAATGAGGAGGGCGGTGGTGGTGAGGAGGATGGTTTCACAGGGGGTAAGCGGATGAGGAGAGTGGATGGTGTGGATGGTTCCACTGGTGGTTATGGGTATGGTTTGGGTGGGTCAGGTTCTGGTGGCAAGGCAGGGCTCTCGGGGCAATTGGGTGAGTTATTGTGCTCTCTATCTGTTCTGCTGAATTGATTTTATTGGTTGTTCTGATTTGTATCTTGGGGGTTGTTGAAATTTCTGTGGGTTCTCATTGATTTTGGGTGCGCATTGATATATTTGTGATCAATAACGGACATTTAATTTATAATAGATAGATTATGTTTTCATGATATCTACTTTTACATATGTTTCTAGTTCATAGCTTCTGTATTTAAAGGAGAGTGAAATTTGTTCTCCTCGGATTTCAATCCTAGCTTAGATTTTGCTAGTAATCTTTGTTTTATCCCCTCTTGCATGAGGTTTAAATCATTGATAGGGTTGTTTATTGCTAAATTTAGTATGTGTAACCTTTCTGTAGGTTGTGGATTGATCTTCGATGTTTTAATATTCACATTGGACTAAATAGTTTCCTTGCATTCTACCGCTGTCTGTTGGTAACAGGGAGTTTGGCAGATCACTTCTAGAGTAAGATTTCACTAGAGTTTACGTGTCCGGAAAGTGTTGTGTTTCACGTACATTGTTGATTTGAGCAAAACCTCGTAGAACTTGCCTTAAGTAGGATTAATGAGTATGCTCCTATGTATCGTTGATGAGACACAACCACTGACTTTGCAGATGATAGAAAGTGGATAGATAAGACCATATGAGTATCAACTGGACGATGAAAACTAAAAGCAGTGAGAATATACAGATAGGAAGTGGAGTTGAAATTAACAATGCTATTTGTATTATTGTAGTGTACAGTTACTAGCACTGGCAGACTTTTCTTTTTTTTTCCAGTTCTCAAAAATGTTCTTCAGCTCAGCTCTTTGCATTTTTATTTGAGTATGTTATTCAAAGCATATTTATCAAAGTGGATGTAACTTTTGGATGGCATCTTTTGTGGCTTCACACAACTGAGAAATGTTGCTCTTACCAGAAGTATAGTCTTCAAACTTCCTTCCAAGGATTACTGTCTGTCTCTCTGATGCAGAAGCATAGCAACCCTGAAAAATGCCAATTTACAATTTATTCCCCAGTCCTCAAGTTTCATTGACAGATAGGCTGCTCGATCCTCTCTTAGTTTCACTAGATGCCCCACTTAAACTAAAGCACGTTGATAGGTCCTAGTTCCCCAACCATCTCGAATTGACTGTCCTATAGAAATGTCACTTCTATTCGAAAGTTTGCATTTCCTTGACAAAGAATTAGCAGCACTGACCATTTATACATGATGTGATGACATATATTTGCTAATTGCTATCTTCACACTCTAATGCTTCGACCAGGTTGTTTGGAAATTTGAAGCTGATCGTTATATCTGGTCAACCTAATTAAATAAATGGTGTAGATGGGCAAAAGTGCATCCTGGGGGAACATTTTGAATTGGTCCACACTTTTCTTGCCTTCCATACCCTCAACTTTATTTAATTCTGCATTTAAATTTTTTTCTGGTTAATGAATCAGTATCAGCTTCTGGCATGTAATTACCATTAAGTGTAATGGAAACAGGTCTATTTATGTTCACTATGTCGACATTGCTTCTTTTTGAGTACCTAGTTAAATTGTAATGATTATTTAGGTAAATTTGAGTAGTTTATTTTATCAGGAAAAAATGTGAGTGGGATTAGATAACGATTTTTATGTAATGGGTAGGCAATGAATGATCTGCAATCATAGAAGGTTACTGGAATCCTGAGAATATCTTTTACAATATGCCACTGACATGATTTTCCCTGGATATCTTGCAGATAAGAAAGTTGAGGGAAGATCCCGTGTTGACAGGGAGGCTGACAATCAACAGCTCCTTCAGCTAGAGGAGAAGGATGTTGTATCATCAGTGGCCACTGTGCTTTCTGATCTCTGTGGTCCTGGAGAATGGATGCCAATGGAGAAACTTCATTCTGAGGTATGTTTCTATCTGGATGTCCTATTGCATGCTCATCTGGTTTCAATCCACCAATGATGAACATACTATTATTGCAGGAATTTCCTTCTTCCTGTTTTTTATAATATGAGAATACTAGAATAATTTTATGCTTAGTTTCTACACCTCCAAATCACGGTATGCATATTATTGATGGACATCTCTGGCCCCTTCTCTCAGAATATGTTCACCTTGATGCTGAGAATATGAAACATTCGAATTTTGTCCTATTCTGAACAAAATAACGGTGCTTAGATCTTTAATTGTAATTCTAGACTTGCAGAATAAAGTGGTTTATTTTTAGTGCTCTCATCTAAACAAGTATTTAAACAATAAATAAAATTACCATTCTATATTTTTCTGTGAGCAGCTAATTTCACTCCCTATACTTTTTATTCGTTCCCCTCAGGCTAAGCTCCATATTCCTCTAGTTACCTTGCGAGCATAACTCTCTTTCTCAGGCTAAAACTTTCTTTATTCATTTCCCGCAGGCTAAAACTAATTGCTTAGACAACTGCTTCCTCGAGCACTGAGATTTTAATACTTCAACCACTCTTTCCATTTATCCCGTCTTCCATTCGCAGTTGAATGGATTGCTATTGTTTAATGTGCATTATGTGCTAAAACAATAGATATTGCATCATATAACGTGCAACTGAAAGGAAAGAAGTCAGATGGAAGTTCGCATATATCACATATCATGTATTATATTATGTGAGGCATCATTTAGAATGAGCTGCATTTATTTTCTAAAAAGAAGTTCTAGGAATTCTTCAAGTTGAGTTCCCATGGAAAATTGCATGGGAAGTATTTTAGATGTATGTACACATTCTTGTCTACAGCTACAATCGCGGAACTAATTTTCATTAGACAGGTCTGGCCACTCAATTGAGAATTTCATAGTTAATTAAGTTAATGAAACCATGAAACTGCATAAACATTTTCTACTTGTCAGCACATATTTGGCTAACACTATGAAAGTAAAATCTCTGGCATAAAGGAAAGCCTTCAACTTTCATACCAGCCAGAGATATTTGAGCACCATTGAGTCAGCCAATCTGATTTAACACGTAAAGGTATCTAGGAGGGGACAAGATGTACTGGATGAGGAGCCAGTTTCTTATTATTATTATTTTTTTTTATTTGAGGGTGAATTTGATAGAAAGGAGTTGTTTTCCCCCTTTTGGTTGTGGGAGCTTGGGAAGAACTGATATGAAAAGAAATGGGTGGAAAAGACGCTGTAAATTAAGAATGGACTGCAATAGGTACAAATCTGCTGGAGGAAGAAAATGATCTGTATCATTTGATGATTTGAATGTTTAATTGCTGAAGGGTTTATTGTTTGTTATCATGTTTATCATTTATAATGATGTAGATAAGCAATTAAAGAGTATTTGTTCTGATATATAGTTCTGAAATATAGGTCACTTTTAAGAAAGTGTAAAACTGTCGCCTGAGTTGATTGATTTGGTCCTTACTATTCTAATTAGCAACGTTAATTAAAATTGTAACATTCAATAAGCACTTGAAATTATTAAAAGTAGAAAAAAAAACATATGAGAAATAAGAAATAAATGAATGGATGCCTCCTTTCCTCATCATCTCTAGTACCACATTGCCTCCCTAATCATCTTTAAATAGGAAAACAAACGATTATAAAAACTTTGAAGAGGTCCCAAATATTCTATATAAAAATTGGGAATATAAGACCGCATATGAGGCCCAACTGGAAAATAATCAGGACAATGAAAGCCCTGCATCATAGTTCCCAAACTTGGATAGCAGCAATCATCATCTTTACCACTCGGAACACACGTATCTAAGTTGTCGAAAGAATAAGAATCTTCCTAATGTTCGCTTGAATTCTTTTCTAAACAATAATTCATTTGGAAAAAATAATATCAAATTGGTATTTTTAAGTCATTAATCTCTGTTCTCAGAAAAAAGTCATATAGCTCCACTGCCACCCAATTTAACACCACTATGAAGGCCTTCTCAACAAACACCACTACAATTACTGCCATCCAAACTGAGCTATCAACATAACCACCCAACGGCCACCATATGGATTTAAAGCGAGAGAGATGATGTACGTACATATAGAGATACACGTACACATTTATATACAAATAGAAATACACTTGTACACATTTACAGATAGGCTGTAGATGGTTAGAGATAGATCCATGGGTGGGGGAGGTAGGAGGCATCGTACTTGAGGCCTCTCTTCTCTGGTCAATTTGTTGAGTGGGATTGGAGCTGTAAAGATTGGTGGTGGCAGAAGGAAGATTATTCGAATGGTATCTGTAGAGGTAGTAGTGAATTCTTAAATATGATAGTTATGAGTGAGTGGTTTTGGGGCAGATTGCAAGGAGAGAGAGAGAGAGGGGTGGGGTACTGATGGAGAAGGGTGCATTTGGAGGTTTCTTTTCTTATATTTTCCTCTTTTCTTTCTCGTTTTGGGATTCCTTTTTTCGTAGTTCTTATGTGGACAGATCATCCTTTAATGAAGTCATGAATTTTGACCATTTCATTATACGGGTCCCATGGAGCAAACGTGAAAGGCTAGGGTGTAAATTGATGTGTCTGGTTAGGTTAGGGAGTAAATTGATGTCTGGTTAAGTTTTAAGGAGCCAAGTTGAGAAAGTTATTAACTGCACACTACTCTACTTCTGACTTTCACAAACCATTTATATTCCTTGAAGAAAAGAGTCATTTGAAAACTTTTAACATTTCTCATCAACTTCATCATGTAGCATGCTATTTTATGAAATTTTTCCACTGTTCATGCCTCAAGGTTTTTTTTTAATACTACAAGATTGAAACAAACTTCTTTTCAGTACTTCACTAGAAGCTCTGCGTTTAATTAAAATCTGCTGTAAATAGGTTGCTTGTGATGCAGAACTTGACAGAAAGATATCATGAGAGGAGAAGAAAGAAGAAGGGGCAAAAGAACAGAGAGGAATAGAGAAGAAAGAGATTGTAGAATACGAGAGAATTAGAGAATAGACAAAGAGATGAGAAATAAAGAAGAGGAAGAGCTAGAATACAAGAAGATAGATAAATAGTAGAGGGAAAACACTTGGGAAGAGGAAAATCTCAATATTTAAATTTATTAATCAATAGTCTTAAAATCATTGAAATCCTAGGTCCCCTTTTATAGAGCAAGATAAACTCGAAGACTTGTACTAAAATTTTACTCGGAATTGGTAGCATATGAGGGTTCTTTTTCCTCCTTACACAGTAATATTTCGTCATATTTTATGATTTTGATTTGTACATGTTTCATTAGTTCATTAGTATCCTAATTCTTAGGTTGTGGGAATTTTGGAGTTTTTTAAAATTTATGTTCTTATTCTAGTTGAACATATGATCTCATATGCTTTTAACATTTTAAGAGATCCTTGATGTCTGCCATAGATGGTGTTCAAACATATATAAGCATGTAGTTTTTAAATTTCAGATTATTACGATTCTCTTATGCTTATGTTTATTTGTATAGTTGGAGGAACAATTCGGCCATGTTTGGCATCACAGTCGTGTGAGAAGATACCTCACGTCTGAGGATCATCCCATTCAAGAAGCCAATGGAAAACCATGGTATGGGTTGCTCATGTTGTTGAGGAAGTACCCAGAGCATTTCGTTATCAATACAAGGTCCAAGGGACGGGTTACCCTGGAGTCTGTCTCTCTTGTGTCACTGCTCTCATGAGAATTTAGAACGCCTTTATCAATGTAACATGTTATTCTAGTGGCAAATTTGGAATCCTGTTTCGAGTTTCAATATGATATGATTTTATGTTTTGTATTCTTGATTGTTTTTTTCTCTTAGTACCTGTTTATAATAGACATGCAAATCTATAATCTATCTTCAAAATCAAATCCAATGATTTGGCATACAACATTGAATTAAAATTAAAATTACAGCATCCCTTTGGTCCATGTTACATAAATAGGAGAAAATCCAGTTCTAACTGCACCTATTGGAGGTTATAAATAACTAGCATTTGTACAACAAATTCAACATTGTTCTTCGTCTCGAGATAAAATTGCAAGACCACTACCACTACTCTCCTTTTATTCATCACTGAATATTTCTACCAATTGATTGTGCCCGTTTCTCTAAGAAGAGCCTTACGGTTGAGTAAATGAGAGAAGGCTCAGCCATTGCACCATTTCCATAATCTCCACAGGCTAGCCTCTTTGTCACTGGCGGGATAAGGGAAATTCCAAGATCGTCAATTGTCATAAGATGGCGTTCTGTAAAAGGGTTGTTCCACATTAAAGTATTCATGGCTGGCGCCACAAAAAATGGTTTACTATAATCCCATGCCCGTACAATGCAAGTCAGCAAGTTATCGCACAATCCCCCGGCAATCTATAACAAGCAATCAAGAAACATAGTCAAAATCACAACTGAACCAACCTGTAACAGCTACATAAGAAGAAAACTCATTATAAAATCATTCAAAACAATATTCGAAGCCTAAGAAGATATCTTGTTAGTACATGACTTCAAAAGTGTGCATGGAGAATTCAAGTAAACTGCAGGAATCTATAGTCAAAGGTCCACTTGTAAGCATTCGAGAAAGAACCTCCAGAAAAGAATCCCAATAAGGGATTTAAGGCAGATCCAGACTCTAGAGAAAGTAAGTATTCTAGAAATGCATGCGAACAAGCTTACAATCATTTCTCTTAAAATAGCTACTGTAGGCAATTTCATTCATAACACTCGCCCGTAAGATCTAGGAGCATGTTTGGCTAAGCTTTAAAAGTTTACTTACAAGTGAACAAGGAAGCTTTAAAATAAATATTTGATTTATAGGTGAAAAATATATAAATATAAGTTACTTATTTTGAAAGTAAGGCAAGTTACTTTTAGAATCAGCTTAAAAGTAGCCAAACAAATTTGGAAACAAATTTTACTTATATTTAAGCTTAGCCAAACAAGTAAAATGATTCAAGTCTGCCTCTGTACACGGCCAATTTCTAATGTAATACACGTGATGCTGACAAGTTAATTGGATAACAAACATTTTACCAGATATTGTGTACCTTGCCAAGTGTGTTTGCTGACAAAGGGGCAATGACCATAATATCAGCCCATCTGCGAAGTTCAATGTGCAATACACTATCACCTATTTTCTTCCAAGTCGACCATTCATCCTCGTCGGTGTAAAGAGTCACATCCATGGGAAGTGATGCAGTGTCTATAAAATGCATAGACGCCTTAGTTGCAACTGCTTTTACTTCTGCCCACTCAGCAAAGCAGTGACACAGATTAGCAAATTTTATAGCAGCTACACTTCCGCTAGCAGCAAGCAGTATCCGAGGTCTCCTTGCACCACTGTAAACTTGAAATAATTCCCTGTCTGCACTTGCAGGTTCTGAGTGCGCCATAATCTATTCAATGTACGACGACGGTAGTCCAAATAAGCCAAATGAAACGAAAACACCCATATAGTCACCAAACAATTTGCCTACAATAAGTAGCTTACAATACTAATCCAGAATTGGCCAAAGAATTTGAAAATAATAATAATAATAAGCAAAACTAGAAAGAATATGTCACGGACCAAATTATTCAAGTTCTTCAGCCAAAAAAACTCTACCTTCCTCACTTGATAGCCTCTCTAATAGTCGGTATAAGAAGGATGTTTGTAGGAAAAAAGTGTGACAGTTCATATTCAAATTTCAAAGGTTCATTTTAAGCTCTCTTTCCAGGAGGAGGGCATATAGCCCAATAAATGAATCCATTCCATATAGACGTTCAGCATAAGGTCTCCAATTTCTCTATAAAGCATAAACAAACCAATGGTCGAAATATGAAATGAAGCATACAAACAAATTAGCTTGGAAAATCTTTGTTTACTCAAATTGAAATATATATCATTGAATAATTTTACCATACGTCTCATATATTAATGTCGGGGATCTCACCTACAACATAAATTATATCAAGTAATCAAGAAGTTGTGAAGATTCTTACTTCTCCACGTTGACGTTCATCATTTTTTTTGTAATTTACAGTTCATATCATTCCAAATTCGTTTGTGTGCAAATATCTCGAAATATACAAATTAATCCACACGCTTTAGCTTATACAAAACCCAGTCAACAAAGCCTTATCAATTCCTATTCACAATGGGGTACTCTATGAATCCTCCTTTTCCATTTCACTCCACCACAAGGTTTAAATCCTCTCCATTCAGATATTGGAGAACAAATCTAACGAACAAAATTATTAATAATAATAAATAAAGATCTCAAACCTAAATGTTTGAGTTCAGTAACATTTTATACAACTGGAATATCATTAATCAACAGCACTCTTTAACACAACTCATATTTGTGCGAAAACAACAAGAGCCATGTTCACAATAAATTTGAGGTCAGCTAACTGAAACCCTTTCACCCTACTTTCTGTTCATGCTAGATCTACAAGAAAATAGTAATATGAACAAAGCTATATAAAAAAATAAAAACTTTAACATCAACAAATTTATCTTAGAAAACTTTCAGAATGTAAACCGTCCAAAACCATATTCCGCCAAACTGAAAGAAAAAATTAATCGAAACCATAATTGGGGATGAAAGCAAGTAAAATAGACATTTAAATCACGAAAGGTGAGTGTATAAACAGTGAAAATTAATGTACCTTGCACGTTTCTTGTAGTTGTTTGAAAGAAACCCACAAAAGATTAGTTATTGTAGAGCTTTTCTGTTTTCGGTATCTGGTGAAGCGAGAAAGAACGGAGATTTAGATCGGAGTCGCCATTTTTATAGACCACTTTTACTGGGTAGGTAGTTTTGTGCATCTGGGAAAAGAAGTTTTACGTGGTTGTTTTCAAAATACATTTTTCAATACCTTCTTTTCATTCTTTAAATGGACGTATTAATTTTACATTTAAATGAAACTATGATTCAATGACATCTAATCACCATCTAGATCGATGCTAAATATCAGTGGTTAAATAACATTATTCAAATAATATTACACGTAAATTTAAAATATTTTTTTTAAAAAAATTTAATCATACATTCTTCATTAATCTACTATTCCAAACTACGTTACTGAATAAAGGCTCAAACATGACTTTAAATTGAATCAACAATATTTTAAATAATCAATTTTCAAAAATCTTGTCACAACTACATGCCCTTATTTGATAATAATTATTACGTATTCTTTTTTAACCTCATATTTACACAATAAAATATTCTGTATATAAATCTAAAGACTGTTCCCTACTTTTTAACTACACATTCTTTTAAAAATCGCCGTTAAAAACTCTGTTTTCCTCCAATAATATTTGTCAAACAGGGACATAAAACAAACTATTAATTTTTACCAGTTTTAATTAATGATTTTAATTGGTTTACAACTTATGAACCCGGTCAAATTTTATGTTGGCCCCTTAAATTGAAGTTTTTTTTCCAAGTTAGCGACTGAATTTTAAATTTATTTTAAGTTGGTTATTAAATATAAATATTTGTTTTTAACTTTGTCTAAACCTATCAAGTACAGTCGAGTCCAACATAACGAGAACACGATGAACGCGCAAAGCTCAGTGCACCAGAATCAGTCTCACGCTTTATTACAAGTTAGAAGAACAATACTGACTTATGGATCACTGCATAATCTGAAATCAAAGGGGTAAAAAGAGTAAAAAATGTTTTCAAGATTTTTCTTTGTTCAAATTATGGACATTTCTGTAAATTTCTTGTTCCCGAGCACGTTTTGCTGCAACAGCTTCATCATCGAGTACTCGAATTGGTGACCATTCCGGCAACTTGAACCAACTATCCTTTTCTTCTATAAATCTACTTACGACAGGCTTTAGTTTAAGAGTAGCGTAGTCGACTGTCGATCCAACAGCAGCAAAAAGTATTGAATACCGAATAGCGCCAGCTTGACCACCTAATACAACACAAAACAAAAATGGTTCAAATTAATAAGAAACAATCATCCTAGTATATAAATATGAGTCCACGCAAAGAAGGATTTTCTATGCACGACCTTGTTTCTGTGTGGGGGAAGCAAATCTACCTACAACCATTGATCACAAATTTTCTCTATTATTTAAGAGTAAGAAGTCTAGTTCTTGATCAGACAGATCACCTTAATATATTCAATCCTTTACTGGAAATGCAGCCAACCAAATGCAAACTACCCGTCTCCTCTTCTCCAACTCCAAGATAAGTGAAAATCTCGGCACAATAATGAAATTAAAACTACGTCAATATGGTTTTTTCTCTGTTTGGTCTTATCTCTACAAGCTCACAACGTTCAAATTTTGAGTAAGCAAGCAGAAATCACTAATGTCACAAATATTTGACAAATTAAATGTCCCTTTTAAGTTAGTGTACAGTTGCACTCAAAAGGAAGTCAACCAAATGT
Source organism: Fraxinus quadrangulata (assembly GCA_903798255.1). Lineage (NCBI taxonomy): Eukaryota > Viridiplantae > Streptophyta > Magnoliopsida > Lamiales > Oleaceae > Fraxinus > Fraxinus quadrangulata. The sequence goes on from CAIGRB010109416.1 coordinate 22,279, forward strand.
AATACGCCTTCTGCAAGGAGAAATTTGCGTTCAAATACAAAAAATACCAAGTAAAGAATGACTGATTAATTTTATGAAGTACACTCAATATTCTAGAAAAGAGGGTCTGACACGAGTTAAATGAAATCACAAGAAATTGTAAGGTTGATCTCAAAATAATAATATAAAAAAAAAAAAAAAAAAAAGTGCAAATGCACCCATGTTCGGGTTTCATTCCATTTGCTAAGTTTTACTTTTCAAAAAATGAGATGGAAGAAGTGGATAGTAATTGTGGGTCGTACGAAATGTGTGATTAAATTTAATATTTGACTTTGAAAAGTAACTTTTTTAGGAAAATGAAGTGAAACCCAAACAGAGGCGTAATCTGTTGGAAGCTCAGCTTGACAACCAAAAGCCAATTACACTCAAAATTCATCTACATAATTCTTTTTGCTCAAATACAGAAAGCTTTGATACAATTGAAAGAACATTGGGTTGGTAATACATGAACCACAAAAATATTAAACAGTTTAACAGAGATTATCAACTGAATCATACCACAGGTTGACCTGTCCGATCAGCCAACCCCTTAGGAAGCTAAAAGACAGCACCAAAACAATTATGCAATGACCAAGTAAAAATGTGAGGGTGAGTATGTAGCTGCACATAGAGACAAGCTAGTGCAAACGCATGCACACCAGATGTACACAGGGGTTCAGCAATTCTGACCTTGCAGACGTCCCAGAATAGCGCCACTACCAAAACCTCCAATTAACGAGTTCAGCAAATCATCGGGTTTTCCAGTTCTACTCACCCTTACAAATTCACGTGCACCTACCAGATCAAGAGGTCAATATATAAGCATTCTTTTATGGGACTCCTACACAAACAAATTTTTCCAGGTTTCTTTACTTTTCCCCTCATTGGTCTGATAATTTGAAATTAGTCTGTATTAATATGTCTAAGTAATGAAAAATACAAATTCTTGCTTGCATATAGACTCTTTTGAGTGACAAATTGCACATAAAATTGAATTGGGTTGGATGAATCATAGATTCTTTCAGAGAAGACAAGAAAGACATAAAATTTGGTTGAATATCTGAGTTCAAATGTGCTTTGCATTGTCACCTAAACACTATGTTATTGCACTGTCACAGCAGTTTAAGAGAATAAATAAGTTAGAAAGCTAACAATTGGAAAAAATAAAAATGCTACAACTAGCAATTGTACATGCCATCTTATACCTCAATGTTAGATTGGAGTAAAACATCAAAACCTATATAACAATGGGGATAATCAAAAAGCCTATCCCACTCGTTCATCTGATGTAGCAACTTTAGAAAAGCAAAAATCTGAAACCCATGAATGGAAGGTCTGTGAATAAATAGATGAATGGAAGGTCTGTGAATAAATAGACATTCTTACCAGCATTGTATAAATCATATGTTCAAAAATGTACAATGTTCCATCACAAGTAGCGTATGGAATTACTCTCGCAGTAAAATTAGATCAAAACAAAAACCTCAAACAAGAAAAATAGATAGTTCCCTAATCACATTTCTTAAAGCAGTATAAGATGACAAAAAACAAGAGCTTCTATCAAATCCAACTTCCAAATTCTACAGGTAAAAGAATTATCCGTAACCCCAGTATTAAAAAGATGCAAGCTTGAAAGTATAGATACGCAGAGCACATCTCATACAATACATATGAAGGCCTATCTTATAATCAAATGCCATTTCTTCACAAATATAAACAGATAATCATAAAATCGCATCAAGGGAACTAACAGTATTTATTTAATATCTTAAGCTACGGAGCTACAGTAAAATGTCATTTGAACAAGTGAAAACTATACAAAACAAAAAATTAGTCAAACGCGGAGAAATTACCGCAATAGCAACCAGTTATAATAGCAAAATTAGCAGCGTAAGTAGCTGAAATATTTGAAATGCCGTGAACTTTTCGATGCTTGGATATCAATCCAACTCCGGCACCCGCAACCCCTAATTTCAAACCAAAAAGAAACAGGAAATCAATCAGATTTTCCTAAAAAAGCCCAAATTTTTTTTTAAAAAAAGACCAAAAATCGTGGGTTTTCAGTAAAAGTAAAAAAACAAAAACCAGCAAGTAGAGTAGGAACGAGGATGCGCTCTTTCCAAGGATCAGATGACGATGAAGTTGAAGAAGCAGAAATCACTAGATCGGGGTTTTTGTCACTTGAATCCATTTCTTGATCTAACTGTTCATAGACGGCCGAAATGACAGCGGCGGACGGTGGTGCAGAGCGGTGGTATTTCGGCCTTGGCGGAGCTGGCAGATTTGTACAAGAATTTGCAATTGGGTTCATGGGCTCTGAATAAGGTCCAATATTTATTTAGTCCATCAACGAATGTTTAATCAGGCCCAATCAAACACTTGTGCTGGGCTTTCTTTTGGTATATGTAGGATAGAATTCAGACTAATTACATCAAGAGCGAGAATATAACGATTTGTAACAAATTTTTTTTTTTAACAAAAATATATTTTTCTATTACATTTTACTCATATAAAATCGATAGGGATCGAGTTCTTAGGAGAAAAAGATTTTACGAGACTTATTTGTAAATTTTCATTTGTAGCACGGCTATTTTGTAAAGAATGAGCCGTTTTAAAGACAATCAAAAATGATTAAGCCTCTGTTTGTTTAGATAAAAATCTATTTTTTTGTAGATCTTAAAAGTTGATGAAATATATAATTGAAGAATTATGGATCCATGAAATGTGTAGTTAAAATGAACCATAACTTGAATTTTAATCCAATTTTTTAGCTGTATCAAACATGAGCTAAATTTATGTCTGCACTTCTATCTATTAGGACACATTCTAAGAGTTGGTAGACCAACAACTAATTACCTAACTCGTATTTTTGGCCCTTCATTTTATCATTTTCGTGATCAAAATGTATCAAAGAAGTGAAGTGACCAACTAATCTTCCAACTCGACAAGTGCATAAACATATAGAAGAGTAATAGTCCCAACAACTCGAACGTGCAATATCCAATTGAAATTAAATTTTAATCCAATTTTTAACTAAATCAAACATGGGCTAAATTTGTCTTCGCATATCTATCTATTAGGGCACATTCTAAGAGTTGGTAGGCCAACAACTAATCACCTAACACGTATTTTTTGACCTTCATTTTCTTGTTTTCGTTATCAAAATAGATCAAAGAAGTGAAGTGACCAACTAATCTTCCTACTTGGTCAAGTGCATAAACATATAGAAGAGTAATAGTCTCGAGACTCTCAACAACTCGAACGTGCAATATCCAATCGACAAACTAAGCATAATACAATTAAAGCAAATATATTAAGATGATTTTATCAATTCATACGATTCGATTCATCTGTCTAACCAAATGCATTATAGTCCAAAAATTCCACATCAGCTGCCTTAATAGGGACTCTTATATACCAAGAATTGAATAGATTTAAAAGTCTGAATATAGAAACATGATTTTCAAAAATTGCTCAGCCTGTCCGCGAGAAAGGGGATAATCAAGGGACCAACTGGTTGTCTACTGAGGCCGAGAAACCATTGAGTCCTTGCTCACCCTCCCAATCACTGGTCTCGAGTTTTCTTTGATAAACTGGCCCTGTTCTTCTCTGGTTTTCTGTAGATTCAAATACTACAACCATCAAGCGGAAATATGTACTGGAATAGAGAAGATTTTACGGAAGGCTTACTTTTGCTAGTTATTGCAGAGCGCGTAAAAGCTAAAAATTCGTCCCAGTTAAATTTCCTAAGTTCCTGCTTTTCGTTCTCCGAGAGTTCAAAGTTGGGCTCCCTTCCACACATGAATGCAGCCCTGCAAATGAACCTCATTTCCACTCAATAATGATGTATGAAATCTTTTACTCAGCATGAAAAATCCTCATTAAAGTTGAAACTGGAAATCTTGATAAAAAAATGGACAAAATAATAATTGACTAGAGCAAATCATAACACAAATAGAGCATTCGTACAAGAGAACAAACTGGTATTATAGATCTCGTGATAGTTCCCAAAAAGTTTTTAAGTGTGTCGAGCATGTTGTTTCTGTTAGAACTAATAAGATCACGTGGCAGTATTTTGCATATGTAAGAACTTGTGCACCAAGAATTATTGGTCTGACCATGAAAGTCTAACCGAATCATTAAAACATACTTGCATACAATAATTACATACAAAAATGGGACAGATGGATATAATTTAGGATGCTGGATTTATATACTGAAAGAAAGGGAAATTTTTTCCGTTAGAATCCATAGTATCCTCTAATAATACCTGTCATATAGCCTAGCCGCCTCTTCCTGAGAACCAACAGTTCCCAAGTGGATCTGTTTCTTGTCAACTTTGATTGCAGCTTGCCATTTCATATTCTTGAAATAGACACCTCTCATAATACACTGTTCTTGGTTTTCGATGTGCTTTCTCCTGTGCCGCTTTCTGCGTTTAACCTCTGGAATAAAAGAGGATGGATCAGGTCAAAGACCAAAAGGAAGAAATAAACATAAATACAGTAGTAGAGGCACCTTCTCTACAGTTGCAACTACATGACATACAAGTATTGTAGAAAAAATCAAATAAGTGAATCTACATAAGAAGATTACATAAGCATAGACTCGACATCCAGGCTGATCATCTGATAAAATCGACATTTATAGTCTGGGTGTACTAATCTACACCTTAAAATACTTCAAATTTTTTTCTACTACCGAGTCATCAACATAATTATTTTTTCCATTTTAAAAAGATGGGAAAGCTACCTTCCTCTTGGGGAGACCCCTACCCCAATCGCTACCCTTTCTTGCCCAAAATAACCATCATTCTGGCTAAAAAGGGTAAATGCTATAAGAAAATTAGGCCATCTGCAAATTACTGACAACACTGCTTCCTCTCCTTTCTCTATTCTCTACTTCCCACCTCTCTAGTTCCAACTTGAGCAAACCCACAACTATCACAATCTCAGTCCTGGTCCTTTGCAACCATCATCACCACCCGGTAACTAGCTCTCTGACATCATTAAGGCAGCCACTAGTTTACAGGAAAAGTTTGTATATTTTGCAGTTCAAAGATCCAAAGTTGGGATTTAAACTTCCTACTGGACTCCTCCGTGATAATTTTTATTAATTGCCAAAGCCAGAAAAATTTAGTATCAAACACAGGAAAAGTTTGTATATTTTGCGGTTCGAAGATCCAAAGTTGGGATTTAAACTTCCTACTGGACTCCTCCATGATAATTTTTGTTAATTGCCAAAGCCGGAAGAATTTAGTATCAAACACAGGAAAAGTTTGAATATTTTGCAGTTCGAAGATCCAAAGTTGGGATTTAAACTTCCTACTGGACTCCTCCATGATAATTTTTGTTAATTGCCAAAGCTGGAAGAATTTAGTGTCAAACACAACAGCATTTAACCATTATTTTTCTCTTTTGTATGCTTTTCTTAAAAGCATTTTTTGAAATCTGTTCAGGCTCTTAATGGATAATAAATGAAACGCGTAGTCAAAAGGTACTATCAAAAGAAGTAAGTACAGATTGCATAGCAGAACAATGGTGCACATGCGTGCACGGGTGATGTTATTCAAATAACTTTTTGATCCATCATGAATTCAATAGACCATCATTCAGCAAGACCGGAAGAGGTGTTAATGAAAGCATGAATAAGAACAGACCTGGTATTTGATGAATATGATGCTCTTCTAGTGGACTGGAAACAGACACATTTGATGAACCAGGCCCAATTTCCACAGAAGTTTTCTAGCCAATAGTAAAGACCAAAAAGGAAGTCTAATTTAATATATTATGTGTGGAAAACATATAGATAGTGCACTTACACTTTAAAACATGAAAACAATAAAGAACTAAAATAGTAAATAACCTACCAGAGAAAAAACACTGGGCACGAGCATGCACATATTTACGGGTGGAGAATAGACACAAACTCATACACACACTTAATGATGTAAAAATGATATGCTGCCTTCTAATTTCAAGCTCCAAGTAAAGTAATATTATAAATTGAATACGAAAATGAAAGGAAGTGAAAATTATGAAAAACAATTGCATATTAGGAAGACTATTGCAATGTCTAATCTCTATTAAACCATCCTAAACAACACCACACAAAAAAAAATCCTGTGAAATTGTACATACAGGGAAAGATAATTTATTCACTAAAATTTATATTATCAAGAGAACTATAATTCAACCATATTTTTCATTGATTATATGCTGCTTGATTATAAAAATGAAGTATTAATGCGTGAGAGATGAAACAAATAGGAATGCTTGTTTTTTATATGGTCTCCTCGAACGGGATAGGAAATCAGGTCCCTGTTACTCTTTAAATATCCCCGTTCAGACAGACATATTCATAACCCACTGAGCACTCCAATTCAAGAATTAGAATATTAAAAGGAACTTTCCATAACAAATGGAAATTATAGCAAAAAATGTTTCAATACAGTAAAGAATAGCCACTGAGGCTTCAAAACTTAAAAAAACTAAAATCCCAATTTTAAAATTGTTACAAAACGATCGCCAATGGTTATGAAATGACTTGCTTACATGAGAAACCAAATCTGTGACAGTTCAAATTTAAAGATAGATTTTATGCCTATGAAGAAATAGTACTCCAGTATCCATGAGTACCTCCTTTGGTGGGTCAATATTATCTAATACCATGGGGTGAACACTGACTGGTTTTGTGTTATCTACACAATTTTCGGTATGCTGTCCATGCTCATACTTGGAAATTGGAGCCACTGAAGAATTTAGCCCTGTGTAATAATGCAAAAGCATCAATAGCTTCATTCATGGAGAGAGACTCATAATTGGCCAATTAAATACAGAAGGAGAAAAACAGACGACCATTATTAATAACACATAGTGCTCCATGAAGGCCAGTACAAAATAATACGTAGTTAAATGCATACTTATTTTATAAAATGATTTAACACCGACCATATACTACTTAGACTATTCATACCTGAACAGGGTCCTAAGAGCTTGCGCCTTCGAATGCTCACCATAGCTGTTTCAGTATTCCTAATAGGCAGTCAGAATATTAAGATATATATTACTTCGTACATTCACCCATGAAAGATCTGAAACGATACTTACCTAACTCGAAAAAAAATTTCAAATAAAGCACCAAAGATCGCGTACGATGAAGGGTTACAACACGTGAGACATATACAACTTAGCTTATGTTGGAGCTTCATTTTTTGGGAAGAATAAATTTTGTAATAGTAATTTTTTGGAGAATGTGTAGTAAAAAAGTAGAGAAATTTTGGGTCTATGTGTAAAATTATTTTATTGGGATAACGTGTGGTTAAAAATATATTTTTTGATGATGGGGCTCAAACAGGGCTTAAATGAAAAGCATTGTATGCAACATATTGAATGTCATATTCGAATGGCAGAAGTTAGAACCTAAAACAACTTCCAGAGAATGCTGACATTTGAAAGCAGAAAATAGCAAGAGATAATTAAAAAGAAGAATAATTATAAGTTCCCTTAAAAATTTCAGCAGATAGCCAAATTGGATTCACATGGTTAATTTTTTTCGATTTTAGTCAAAGAGTATCTCTGTGCTGTCTCAAAGTTCATTACAAGCATAATCATTGTGAAAAGAATAGTAGAAGACATCCAAATAATTGCATTGTCAGAACTGCTAAGTCATCACAACAATAACAAACTAAATCTCGTTCACATTAAGTTGACATCAGCTACATGAATCCCTTTTCACCACTCTGTTGGGAATACATTTCTTTATGAAATTTTGCAATCTCCCACTCATTTAACAAAGTGTATGATGGCAATGGCATGTTACTTAAATACAATATCTACACCTTCAAAATCAGACACTAAGTTATACTGATACAGAAGCCAAAATAGACCAGTCAAACTTCGACAAATCAAGAATTAGCCATTTTTTCCCACTGGCATATTTCATTCAAACAAAAAAAAAAAAAAAAAACCTTGAACCCTTACTGGCATCACCCACAGAACCATAAGGTGATAGAATGACAATCTATAGATATTTCTAACTATAAAGTTAACCAAAACACGCGTTAACATAACCACAAATAAAATTTCAAGAAATCAACACAAATACCCAAATAATTCCATTTGAAGAATTGGCAGTTTATCTCTTAGACTTCCAAGTCAACCCACCAACCTACCACCTTTCATGGAGTCAAGAATGTGAAAAGCCAACCAAGAAATTTACAAAATTGAATAACACACTTGTCCAACAAACCACAAAGGAAAATCAAGACAAAACCCACGTAATACGAAGATTTGTCATCATCAAGCACAAATGCCCAATGTAATTTTTACTAGTATACAAGTCAACCTATAGAGACAAAACACAGTTTAGAACATCCGTTTATTAAGAAAGAAAACATAATGCTACAAGAGGCATTATAAAGAGTGAGAGTTGATACCGGAAATAAACAGGACAAGATAAAAGAGGGGAAAACCTAGTAGTTTGTGGGTTGTGAAACCGAGGAGAAAAATCAACTTAGGCGGTAGTGTGGCGGGGTGGGTGGGGGTGGGGTTGGTGATTACGAAGGGAAGGTGGCGAGAATATAGAGAGAGATAGAGATGGTATACAATAGTGGTTGGTGTTTAACTCATGCATCTATCACCTTTTATTTTATTTCTACCCTCGTTATGTCTTTATGTATTTGGGGGAAGGGTGGTGGTGTAGGATGACAATGGTTGGGAGAGAGAGAGAGAGAGAGAGAGAGAGAGAGACAGGTATATACAGAGGGTGGGGGTTAATACGGAGTAGGGTACCGCTTCTATTTTCAATTTTGTGTTTTTCGGATAAACTTGTAAAGGACGAAACTGCCCTTGGGCTTTTCTAAACCATTTAGCATGGTTGGTGCATCAAAATTGACTAAAATGCCACCAAGAAATTAAATATACTGAACGAGGTTCTATTTTATTTTTTCAAACACGGCATAAAACGTACATATTATTTTAAAGGAATTGATATTTTACTTTACAAATTCTCTAAAATAATGCTCAATTCCTTTGGTCAGTAGTTGGCTTTCGAATTTTTTTACCCGTTTGTATTCGTTGCATTATCTTAGTTATATAGATTCGGTTTAGATTTTTATCAAATGTGGCTCGATTAAGAAATGAAATGATATTAAAACCAATTATTCATGCATAATGTACTTTCAATCTCATATTAATTACATGCTCTTTAAAATTTGTCTAGAAAAATTTGATTCACAAATCAAATATTGCTACGTAATCTTTAACCAAAGTTTTTGAAATGGCAAAGAGAAAATTTTGAGCTACATTATTTTGAAAGAATGTATTTTGAAATAGTAGATTGATGGAGAATATGAGGTTGAAAAAGAAGGAAAAGTTATTGATGTAATGAAAAATATTCTTTTATTGAATATTGTGTGATTGAAAATGAGTAGAAGAATGAGAATGAAAAAAATAATGTGGATCAAACATGGACAAGATTTACTTATCAGCATATCATGTTCACAAATTATACTAATGTAACGAGTATTATTATTCGTCATTAATAATGATCATCATCAATTTAGGTATAAATTAAATAACTACTTGATCGTCTGCGATACATTTAACGTGCATTGGACAATGAAATAAGAGGTCCACTTGAATTGAGATGAAATATCATCAGTGTGTTGTCGAGACGAACAACTCAACTCGATTTGATCCATTTAACATTAGTGAGACCAAGTAAAACCATATGCATGCACAATCTACCAACTCAACTCGCCACAAGTTGTGCACGATCAGATACACATGTGGTGCATACTTCTCTTTGACTTCACTTTATGTACTAGACATTTGGGTAGACTAGATAAATAAATGTAAAAAAATAAAACAAAAATAGTCTTCTAGCTCAATTTTCAATTCACCGATTTGATTAAACTTAGAGAATATTTTATTTTAAGTAAAGAATTTATAGTACTAAAAGAATTACTTTTAAATAAACAATTTAACTATTTTTTAACACAAATCCATTAAAAAATTATTTTAAAATATAGTGTAAGAGCATATATGGTAAATTAAATATATAGTAAATGAATTTTAAATACTTTATTTTCTCATAACTAAGTTAATTTATTCGTTGTGTTTCAACATGTGTCGTGAAGTTCCATTTCTTACATTAGAAAGTTTGTCTTCTTCAAAAAATCTTCAATTCATCTTTAACCGTGAGAATCGGAAGATTCAGTTCAAGTAATAAATTACTATATCAAAATTAGTTTAATTTTTCCAGTTTAATAAAAAAGATCATTGTTAGTCAACACAGATATTATATATTTTGAAGGGCAATTATGTCAAATCAGCCATTTGAAAGCGAAATTCTGAACGATGGACCACGAAACAGTAACAAGTCAAAAGGTTAGAAAAGCGAGGGACAAAATAGGAAATTCGTCGAAAATAATAATGTAGGGTAAAGCAAAGGGTTAAGCCAATAATTAATTTGGTGGGGGTGACGGGAAAGATAAAAGCACCGACGAAAATATGATTGGATAACGTTCCGCCAATCTATGTTTCAATCCTCTCATTAATTATTATCGTCTCATAAGCTTTAGTATTTACTAGCATATATTTAATTCGGTAAAATCGTGATTGGATAAATTGAAATAAGTCTCGAATATATTACTCGACGAAGGGTTTGGTGGAGTTTAATTGTATGTATGGAAAAACAATAAATTGACGAAAGGAGCGATTTTGAGTTTTAACTTGTCGATATATTTATTTCATTTCCTTGTATTGTAATTTGATGATAAATTTGAGACTGCACGTGTCGGGTCGAGTCTTTGTACAAGAGATTGGATAAAAATGAAAAGGTAATTGATTGAATTCGTGATTAGCGATTAATTAAATGAAATGAGTGTTTCCACAGAAAAATGTAGACCATTGCGAATCGATCCGATTAGAATGATTGACGAGTAGTTCATTTTGAAGTACATGTAAAAGATAGGGACGTTTTACATCAATTAAAAATTGAAAACTTCAGTACCATTTGAATTAATTTTCTTAATTGGGCCTTACCCAATTAAACCAACTGGGCTTCATCCTCGTGGCCCAATGTGCATAAAATATAAAGATTCGAAATCTCCACCGAAGATCAAGCAAACTAGGGTTCGAAAAGCTAGGGCTGTAATCGAAAATGATTTACGACGTTAATTCTCCACTTTTCCGATCATTCCTCAGCCAGAAAGGCGGTTCTTCTGACAAGAGGTATTTACCATATAATTACCTCTGCTAATTTTCTCGATAATTTTTATATTTATGTTTCTCCTTCACAATCTAGCTTTTAATATATCATTAGCTTTGAGAGTTTAATTTCTTAATATACTTGATACAAGGCAATTGAATTTGGGTAACCAACAATGCAGTTTGTGGATGTTTTACGATTTGGTCTCAATTATTAGCTAATTGAGGCTCCTTGCGGTTTTATATGTGATTATTAGAAGAGTTCTATAGAATTTCTAAAATAGGCGAAATTCTCCGTAGTAGTGGAGAAATTAGACTCATGAGATTCCCCAAGGACTTGTAAGCAAAAAAATTCGTGTTCCTGAGATTCTCGTAGTTTCGTTATAAGATTCATAAATTTAATGTACATATTGATTTAATTGGTTTTTTTTTATTTTTTTAAGTAGCTATTGCACCATATAGCTTATCTATTTGAAGTAATCTAGTGCACAGATGAAGCCCAATAAGGTTGTGAATTTTCTCATCCTGGGTATTTTCTGCACATGATTGGGTTGAAACAGCTTATGCAGAATTGTTTTGCACCTTTCCATTTTAGCTTGGTTCAATATATTTTGTTATGCCTTTCAAGATTTGATCAGACAAGTACTAGCTGTTGCAAATATGAAGCAACTTTTCTTGAAGAGGAAAATTAAGTTTACTTCTTCTAATTTGAATGTTGTCAATTTTTAAATGATGTGCTTTGCACACTTGAATGCAATTCCAGGAAAACGGAAGAGCAGAAGCCCAGGGAGCAGAGGCCAAAGGCAAATGAAAACAAGCCGGTTATGACAGAGTAATAAGGGCAGTGATGTGATGTAAGCTCGAACATGGATAGGATATCTCGAAGGCTATTGAATATGTTATTTAGCATTCTATCCTAGAACTTGTTATGTGATTTGTGGTTTAATTCCGGATGTTATTTCAGTGGCATTAGTTTTTGGTTTGTAGAAGAAATCGCGCTTTTGCTTTTGAAAATTTGATCTTACTTTTTGTTTGGTTGTGTTGTTTTTCTTTCTATTTGAGAAGGTTGGAGGAGGCTAGTGATTGGGTACATAATTTGAAGTCCCCAGCATTGGTTGGCTTCTCAATGAACTAAAATGCAATAATTTGCGTTAATAATAGGCTGGGTTACATTTTTAGAATAATAATATGTTATAATTCTTTATTCGTTCTTGAGTTGGAACTTATTAGGATAATTATATTTACACCACATCTTCAAATCAAGGTCCGCAATATTGCTCATTTTGGCACCTATATCCCCAATGTGTGTCTCTTTGCATTTATATATTTAGCCTTCAACTAACTTAGTACATCTTGTCTCTAACGATAGCTTCTATCCAATATTTTGCTTTCGTAATGAAAATATTTTGTCAAGCTTTTGTATTTGTTTGTCTTGCTTATTTAAAAATACGATGGATAAATAATATCTTTTACTTCTCCTAACGAATATTTCGACTTATGCAAATGCTATTATCTCATCTTATTTTGCCTTTCATGATTTATTCAAATATCAACTTTGGACAAAGGAGGAATTATACGAGTACATTGATCTTGACTACCCTTATGAACGAAGGCGTATTACTTCTTATTTCTAAAAGTTACATATCTACTCCTTATTTTGCCTTTCAAGTCGTTGCTCTCGTTCGTAGACTGGAGGAAAATTGTCTACTTCATAGAACGGGTCATTTTGAGGTTGGCCAAATGCATAATTTGAGGAGACGTCTACCCCTTTTTCCATTTCAATTGGGCTAGCATCTTTCCCATGCCTTTGGAATTGAGCCCTATCACTTTGGATCTTTTCCTCCACAAGGTTATTCCATTAAGCTTGCTGGTTATGGAAGAGCACTCCTTTAGGCATCTGCATACCCGTTTGCCTTTGTATTTGCTGGAGAAGCTGACGCATCGTGGCATTTTACTCTGAGATATTCCTCATATTGACGACCATTTTCACTACCTCTCTAGCGAGGCACGCAGTAGTCCTACACCTTGACGGTGATGATGGTGGGGTCATCAATGTATATCATTGGTTCAAAGGATCTCTCTTTCAGAGACCTTCCTTAACCTTCTTAGATTACTATCTTCTTCACCAACGCTCATGGTGGGTGGATGCCTCTTTTATTAATAAATGAGGGTCTTCTATACAGATTTTGCCTCTTCAAATCTTCATATTAAGGAAAATTCACACCCAATAACTTAGAGCACATAGAATCTTCATTCCTTTGAAACTTTTTAATAGCCTAGTTATCAAGGGGGAGTCAAAGCACTTTTTCGGTAAACTTTTTCCACAGAAATGCTCATGGTTAATAATGTGGTTTCTCACAACGACGTCAATTTGTTGATTTCGATTTTTGCACGAAAAACGTGGCCGACAAATTTCAGCTCCACTCACGTCCACGTAGCTGAACTCATGTATACTTGGACAAATCGTTAGAAACGTGTGACCTTTTTCGAAGGTGGGGGAGGCGGCCGCGACACTCTGACTGTCAAGTTAGTTGATACGTACGAGTATATTTAGGTGTCAAATGTGCGAAAGACGTCACAAAAGTGTTCGGATACCAAAAATGAGAGAGAGCAATGTTACTTTGAATGTGTAAAATTGCATTACCTTCAAATGACATTAAGTGTGAATTTTTATAATAGTAGAAAAAAAAATAATTATTGGATGAAAAGACATATGGTCTCATCTGAACAGTTGTGACATCTTTGTCACAAACATCATTCAACCAATCCTAGGCTTAGGGAATTTAATGTTTATTAAAAGTAGCAACCTTGTAGCCCAGACCTGACCTCTAAAAAGTAGTATGACAATTTGATCGTTTGGACGCCAGCTATTGAAATATCGCATCAATCAATCGTATGAAGATCTTGTACGAAAGATTTCTTGGCATAGGTCGTGTTGTCTCGAACTTATTCTGCAACCGATTGTGGCACCTCGCCTAGGTCATGGATAAGTTGGCCTTACATGGCACCTTGATGGAGGTAGTACATTACCTCAAATCACCTTAAGTATGGTTTCACCTCAACCATCTAGGATGGTGATGCAGAGTGTGGGCCTAGTTGAACTTTCTAGCTAACTATCACGTGATGCTAATTTGGAGCCCATTAGAGGAGGCGTAATAGCAACAATAACTAACCAGTTAAAGCCAAGATATTTCTTTATTTTAATTATCTTTAACCTTGATTTGATATCAATTCGACTTCAATTTTTCCCATTCTCTCTAAATTTTGTATTTCTTAATATTTCACGTATCGAATTTAAAATTTTGAAATATTAATTATCTTACACTTATTTCACCTCCATCAATCAAAGTAAAACAATTTGAAACACCATCTCCGTTCGTTTGTTTGAGTTTTCTTAAAAGTAATTTATAATTTTCAGTAAAAATTAAATTTTAATCAGGCATTCATAACTATTATCCACACATTTTAAAGGATTTATCTCATTACAATCTCCTTATATAAATAATAATGCTATTTATTTTCATTAGTATGCTGTATCATTAAATAATAAGAGTAATAATAATGTTATCCATCAATATTAGAGATGCATAACTAGTTATGTGACAACGAGTATTGATTCATTGTCCAATAAAATTGTGATGCACTAAAAAATGAAATAGGAAATTCATTGTCACCTAACAAGTAAACATCTTTAGTCTTTACGAATGATAGATATCGTTATTCGACCAATAAATTGAGTTTCACTTCAATAAATCTAATTGACATTATCATTTCATATCGCATCTCCTATCACATAGATTGGCGATAATCTCTAATAGAGATAAATAACATTATGAATTCCAAACACTTAATCCCTTGTCTTCTCCAAGAATAATAAGTGAGTTGTAAATTAATAAAATAATAATAAATAATAAAACCAAAGCAATAAAAACTTAATTAAATAAAAGTTATCCTAATTCCACTTCAACCTACCTCATATACCTAACAGTTGAGATTGGCATTAACTACGAATCATTTCACGACATATTATCTATTTTATAGACTGGTGATTATTTCTAAGGAAAATAAATAATAATAATAATAATGTGTAACGATTACTTTGAGTGAAAGTGTCGTTCGATCATCGAGCAGGAGAGAGGCGAAAAGGATCAACCGAGGAAGGAGCGTCATCTATTCTAAAATCATTATCCTTTGCTAACACCAAAAACATACCAGAATTCTCCTGCTTGACCTGAGGGAAGTGACCAGACCAAGATTGCCTATCTCAAAGCCAAGTCAAGACAATGCATCTAAAGAAACAAGAAGCCTATCTACCAGTAACGCTTTACCCGCTGAACTCAAACCTATTCGAGGGTTAGAATGGTTCGTTGATGAACGGTAACAGATCTGCCACGTATTGCAGGAACTGAATCATATGTGCTCATTTTTTGAGTTAATATTCCATTATCTAGTGTTTTTATTTATTTTAATATCAATAGTATTAATAGTTCCAATTATTTTGAAAACCGACATGCACCGATGCCAAGAAAATAAAAAACTTCAAATTTCAATGTACAGAGCAAACAAAAGGAGCTGGTGATCTCTAGCGTAACTGAAATATGCAAAAGAACGGGCAGCTTCAGCACAATCTGAGTTTCCATGGTTGCAAATTTATTCAAAAGTTGGCATGAAAATAATGGGAAAATAGCAAAAAACTGAAGAAAATGCATTTCGGAAACCGATGAAGACAGTAGAACCAGCCCAATTCTATTTCATCCATGAAACATAAGTATCAAGAAACAAAACGTAATTACAGTCTCAGTTAATTAACTTGGAATTCTTAGACCAGTGAAGACAGGCTGACTAGAAGTTGACCACTTATGACGCTGCAAAATCACATAATATGCAAGCAAGTGAGCTTTTGTTAGATAATTATACACTATTGACCTTAAACTAGAGAATTAGATTTGAACCCTGGAGTCTCACCTTTTGATGTAATAGTAACAAAAGTCGGCCAAGATGAACGTCTGAACAATTTCTGCGAGTAGGATCATTGGAAGCCAAATGTAGCCAGTTCCAACCAGAAACAGGTATCGTCCAGCAGATTCGTAAACCTACAATGAATTGAGATGTAAGGGTAAATTTTCACTATCAGTTCATTTTAACCATCTGAATGGAAATGATTAACCTCTAAGAAATTTTAAATCATGGCACGAGAAAATATATCCCCGCCTTTAATGTAAAAAAAATTGATTAAGAAGATTAATGGCCGTCATGGATAAATTTGACAAAGTGTGGTATGAATGGATACTAGCTATGGCAACGACAAAGAGTTGCGTATTACAGTTTTCATTTTTGTACAATTTTCAAGACTGTTTGGAATCCTACTTGTTAGCATACTAAACGCACAGCAGCGTACTCAAGTTCGATTGGACGGTGTGAATGTAGCACGATACTTCAACACTTACCTGAATGATCCAATGAGCGCATCCCAAGAATCTCGCAACCCCGAGTGCAAACACATAATGAGCCGTGAATGGTTCGATCATCTGGAACACAGTCGAGTAAAATGAAATTGCATTAGCATCATCTGTCAATCAGGTATCAGTTCAGAAACCAGATGAAACTGAATGAAATACAGACCTTGGTGTTCTGCATCATCCGCAGTTGTGGCAACACTGAAATGGATTCTAAGTACACAGCAAATGCCCAAAGGATTCGGCCAAAACGTGCATGGTGTGTATATGGATGTACAAGTATGGCTGCAATAGCAGAAGGCACCACCTGGAAGAGAGATTAAGGAAACACAAAAGTGTTGCACAAAGTTAATGAAGAACAAGAAAACCAGCAACTTGAATCCACCAAAAGGAAGGTTTGAACATGATAATGAATCGCTGTCCTCAAACTATATTTTCCGCTACTGGGATGAGTGCTTGAAGGCTTTTAATGGCAAATAGTTTGCAGGAGTAAACAAATCTTAATCCAAATTCAAATCGTGCAAAATAAAATTGGAAAAAGAACTTGAAGAACAATTTGAGAAAACTGAATTTGATCTTTGATTTGGATGTAAGTTAATGGATTTGATGTTTGTGATATTTTTTCCAACATGAAAATCATCCACATACATAGAACATCAACCATCATGCACGAAAGGGAGCAAAAAAACAAGTCAAAGAGGTGTGAAGCCAACCAAAATGTCGCCAGAAAATTCAAACCCAACGGACACTTTTTTGAACTGGGCGATTGCCCAGTACAAGCTTTTAGGCTAGGGTTTCCAAAATAGAGGTTTGGCGATTGCCCAGGCTCCCAGGCCATTTTCTGGTCTTCTCCGTTTTTTTCTTTCGATTGTTTTCGCACTGACTTTATCTTTTCATATGGTTGTGGCTCCTGCTCAAGAGTTCAAACAGACAGAAGAGAGTCCTGCTACT
>CAIGRB010109424.1:0-24178 GCA_903798255.1 Fraxinus quadrangulata
ACACAATACATTGTTCACAACTCTCGACTTATGTGAAAATGGAGGAAAAAACAGCACTATAATCATTTAAACAACCCCTAAAGATTTTATAGCTCGTGACAAGTAAGGTTTGATCGTGTCAATGCATTTCTCAAAAAGTTTTTCCACCACACTAAATATAATAGTACCCTCTTTGTGTTTATTTTGAATACTATCCAAAAGAAGTGTAATCAAATTTAGAGGAATATTGTCACTTTCTTCCAATGTAAAGGTCATGATAATCTATATGGATGTGAAGATATTCCCTAAATGATTTCCGTTTAAAGCTACAAGAAAGTGTTGGAACATGTCAATTATCATACGTTCACAATCTAGGTCCAACATGATAAGGCAATACTTCGCATTAGCCATAGCATCTAGTATTCTAACTGCCGCAATATACAAATTGATGGATGTGCTCGTGAGAAATGAAAATGATGATATAATCGAGGGAAAATATCTTGCGTTATTTCATTACAGAAGGGGGATCAGGTGCTGTAATGTGGAATATTTCACTAAAGCAAGAAACAACTACTACTTGTATAGCAAAATCAGGATGTCTTAATAGTTTATTTGAGACCAATGTTGTGCTAAGTGTATTAATAGATGTAAGCATGGAAACAGTAGGCAATTGGTCCACTTGGAAAAGCAAATACCCAGTGTATTTAAGTAACGATAGGAGCTCATTAAAAGACAATGAAGATTGAAGAAGTTTCCTTCCATTTTTAACAACTGGACTCCTAACGTTTGGTATTTATGCTATAACATTTTTTAAAATTCTTTAAAATTGACAAGTTAAAACACTAAAATAAAAATACATGTTCAATATAATAAAATTATTACCTCACGAGACTCAAAAGAGTCCAACAATACCCCAATCACGATTTTTCATTTGACACTGTTACGGTGGCAAGGCGAAAACTGAATCGTTTGAGCGACAGTCAAACAATAAGAATAAAAATTCACTGTAATTAATGTTACAAAATTTTCAATCATTTTTTTCACACTATATTTTTTAATAAAAACTAAAGCAAATTACACTATATAATGAAAGTAGGGGCCCAAACTGAAACCCAAATTACCAATCAATCTTAGTTGTACACTTACAAAGTAGAGGCCCAAATATGGAGGCCTATATAATAAAGGAAAAATTACCTAGAAACCTACATTGAAAAACTAATTTTCATAAATAAGGAGATTTAGTTTTAAATTCATAAATCAGATGTTAGTTAAGAATTATTAATTTAATTAATATAGATTTATTATAATATAATCACACACCCTTCCCCAAATTTCAATCCTACCCCCAGCACCGCCATCCCCAAATCACTTCTCTCCATCGTCTTTCTTTCTTCACTTTCTACCCTTCTTTCTTGACGACATACTACTGTCGAAGGCACAACGAGGCAAGCGATGAGCGTCAGAATCGCAATGTCGTTCTCCTAGCAACGCACCATCGCCGGAGGCACTGCGAGACAAGTGACGAGCGTCGAAATCACGATGCTACTGTAGCGACGTTGATCCGAGAGAGATGCTGCCCACCACCGCGCTGCTGCAAGCAATGGCGAGCATTGTCAACTGATTTGCAGTGTTGCCCTGTGTTTGATGTGTGGTTTGTTGATGAGGAATCTTCATATCGATCGTGATAGTAGCTTGGCAAGTGGTAGTGGGAGTGTGGATAAAGGTGTGAGTAACAATGGACCTGATGTGGTGGCTTAAGTATTGTTTCGGTTTCATGTTTACCATGGTGGATTTCCGAGTCATTGGTACCTCATATCTATGTTTACCATCGTAATTTGAAACAGAAAATCTGTTGCTGGATGAGAATGGAATTCTAAAGGTGTCAAATTTTGGGTTGAGTGCACTAGCTACGACGAAGGATGGGTTGAGAAGATTGTTGTGTATCTTGGTATTTTTTTGTTACGCTGAAGGGTAAAGGAAATAGGGATTTGGGCCTTTTTGGGATGAACCAGGCGTATTTTTTGATTTGCCTACAACGATGAAGGGTGTGTAGTTTTTTATTAGATTTGTTGTTCAGCTTGAGTTTTGGGATGATTGTTGGTGTTTTGCAAATGGTACCGGTAATTTTCTAATCTGTGCGGTGTTGGTAATTGTGGATTTGTGGTGGGTGGTTTTTGGGGCTTTTTTTTGTTGGTGGTGGTGGTGCAAGTGGTTTTAGTGATTTCGGCGGTGGATATCGGTGGCGATGAGGTGGTTTTGCAGTGGATCTGGCGCTGTTGGCGAATCTGGCGGTGATCATTCTCTTTCTCTCTACCCTCTCTCCATCGGAGGCGGCCATCAACTCCAGCGACTGCTCCAACGACTATTCCGGCGATCACTTCGGTAGTAGTGGTGATGTGGGTTGTGGTGGTTGATGGCGGTAGAAAAAAATTTAGTGCCGAACAACAAAAATAGATTTGATTTTTGAATTGTTGGAGTTTNTCAATCACCTCTTTCTAAATCATAATTACCCAAACCTAACCCTAATTTTATCCTTCCTTCCCTACTCTTTCTCTCTTCCCCGCCTGCTCTCTCTCTCTCTCTCTCTCTATCTTCTCTGCCTGCTCTTTCTTTCTCTCTCCCTCTCTCTCTCTTCCAAATCCAGGCCTCGGGGGCATCCTAGTAGCTTTGAAAGACGTCGACGGCATCTGTTGTTGCTTCGATTGTGTCACATCCACCGACGGAGCTTGCTTGACTGGCTTAGCCACGAACATTGAAGACGAAGCTGAGGGCTGAAGTGTGAGCTTCTGCTCAACTTCGCTGCTCAGTGACGAAACTGGCACAGTAGGAATGAGAGGCACCAGCTGAGAAGAAGGTGGATGAGCATTGTAAACTCCCGATTGTGATGATCCACGGTCACGACCTCGGTCTGGACCGCCGCCACGTCCAGTTGATGGAGACGGCTGACCTCGACCACCACCGCCTCGTCCTCGTGCATGCCTAGACATCAAGAGATTTTTCCAGAGAAAGATTCAGCAAAATTTCAAAAGTTTGTAAAGGGAGTGTGGGTGAGTTTGAGCTACGAGAGTGTGGGTGTGGTCAATGTTGCGAAGTTAGTATTTTTCGTGATGAAGGTTGGGTTGTTACCGTGGCTGTGGATGAATAGTATGTGTGGTTTTGTTGGTGGAGACGACGATGGTGGTGATGGGTCTGTCGAGGTGAGTTTTGTATGATGTGTTAATTTGTTTGTCGGAGAGAGAAGGAGAATGATTTGACTTTGAAATTTAATAAATTGGAGTAACTGTATTATATTATAATTAAAAATATTTAATAAATTGATTTAACACCTTATTTTTGAAAAGATTTTTGAAGTTTGTTATTTTTGAAATGTAATTCTTATATGTAGGATTTATGTATTGTTCCGTGTAATAAAAGTAGGGGCCCAAACTGAGGCCCAAATTACCAATAAGCTATACTTAAACACAGGCAAGATTGAGGCCCAAATATGAAGGCTGGCGACAAGAAGGAAATTGGCTGATGCTTCTGCCCACGGTAATCCCAGTTGAAGTTGAGGTGGTGTTTCCACCAATAGGTGCGCTGACTCCTGGAGAGTGTTGCTTGCTGTCGGTGAGGTGAGTGAGGTGTTGGGCGGTAGCTGGTGTTAGGGCTGATGGTTGATTTCGGCAACTAGGTAGCGGCTTTGGGTTTGGTTTTAAGTGGTTGTTGGTGAATCAACGGCGAGAATGGGTTCGTGGTGGTGGATGGGAGAGGTTGGTTGCTATCAAGGTACAGATGGTTGCTCGTGGCTGACACTTGGTGATACCGAAGATTTTGAGTGTAGTGAAGGCGATGATTGTTCCTAGATTCCTTCGGGGTTCAGTCGAGGTTGATGTTGTGGGTTTTGAAGGAATCTGATGGGATGTAAAGAAAATCCTTAAAATCTGATGTTGATCGTTGCACAAGAAGGCGAGTGGGTGGTGTTATGGCGTGTTAGGTTAGATGTATGTGTTGCTGCAAAGGATGAAATAGATGTATTAGGTTAGATGTTTGGGATGTTGGTTGATGGCGGTTTTGCGATGGAACTGAGGATTAGTGGTAATCGGTTTTGTTGAACAGCAATTCCGTAATGCAAGATTAAGCAGCAATTTGATAAAGGGAACCATGTTTAGCTCTGATATCAAATGTGATGTAGGATAAAGGAGAAGACAGCAAGAAGGGAGAGGGGGGCTTAGCTCTGATATCAAATTTGATGTAGGATAAAGGAGAAGACAGCAAGAAGGGAGAGGGGGGCAGAGGGAACGGGATAAGAAACCGGAGAAGAAACAGAAATTCAGGGGGAAAGGGACTGGGAGAAAACGTTTGCTCCAAGTAAAGCCATTTCATTTCATCATTTTCATCGTCTACGTTTTCTAGTTTACTTACAAGACATATATAGAGGAAAGTAAGCAAACCTAGAGAAAGGGGCTTTGGCCAAACCCATTCTACAAGCCCAATTAAAATTAATGAGCCCAAAGTATGTGATGTCCTCATCAAAAGTAATTCAATAACATTCAATTCTTTTGCACAAGGAAGGGACTCCTAAGAAAAACCTACATGCTTTTTGGCTGTTGACCCAAAGAAAAAAAGACAACATCATAGCTCATAAATATATTGAATTATTAGATTGCTGCATGCTGAAATCGAATCCTTTTGTTCTCGAAGCTATACAGGATATTGCTTAGCTGTGCTGTTTAGTAGAATTACCATTCTCCATAGTATTACTAGGTCAGGTTTTTAAGTAATCTTTCTGAAAGTAGAAAAATCACTTAATTTTTGTCCATTTCATGGCTACAGGGTCTTGTAAAACTTGATAGCTTAACCTTATCAAAATCTTGATATTGCAGGCATCTAATTTGGAATTAGCTTGTATTTATTTTCCTTCTTACCAAAGCTAAACTGTTATCATCCTGTGGTTTTGTGTATAATGTGTTTTAACAGCCTTTTTCTGTTGCTAAAGTTTGAAAAACACTATATTTTGATTTGTTCAGCTATGATATCCTATTTTTGCGTTTGTCTCCTATTCTGAACTTAAATCACAATGTTTTCCGGGGTAGGATCCCCAGCTATATATTTGATTTCTTTCATACAGATTTACATCTTTGAATTCGCTGAGCTAGTTTTTTTTAATCTGGGCTATTGGTTATGTTTTCTCTTAATTTTTTCTTCTATCTTGAAGGGACATTGGAGATTTCCAGGTGGAAAAGAAATACAAGGTTATGCCTACATCATAACTCACCCAGGAACACCATCAGTTTTCTATGATCACATTTTTTCTGAATATCAATCTGAAATATCAACACTTCTCTCTATCAGAAACCGGAACAAAATCCACTGTCGGAGCACAGTAAGTTGTGGATTTTTCGTCATAGTATCACACAATTTGAATTACTTTTCCGATTTCCATATAGCCCTAAGAAGTAATGACTACCTATTTTTATTTGACATTTCTTTATCTTAGGTTCAAATAGTGAAGGCAGAGAGAGATGTTTATGCAGCAATGATTGATGAAAAGCTGGCAATGAAAATTGGACCAGGTCATTACGAGCCCTCAAATAGCTCCCGGAACTGGTCATTGGCGGCTGAGGGAAGAGATTACAAGATCTGGGAAGCATAACAGAAATCAAAGCAGCTTTATCTGCATTCCAGCCCTGTAAAGTTTATGCCTATTACAGGTTTCTTCAATAAACTCAAACGATACTGAACATGTAGGTGGTGCTGCATTTATTCTCAGTCCCCGTTTCTATTTTGATCGAGCATTCTGCTTTTAATAAGTGGCCCATAGCAGAATTTGGACACAGAAATTATGATATAAAGAGATTGATGTTTGAGGCAGGAGAATAAATCAGTACGTGTTAGAAGATCTGAGGGTTGGGTTTCATATCCCTCTTATAAACTATAGATTTATATACTAAACCAATGTATATTTCTTGAACCACAATATGTATAATATTATTGAAAGAAAAATGTCAGTTTGTTATCATTAATTTCACTAAATCTGCACGTCTTACACTCGATAAGAACAAATAGTTCATTGTATCCGCTATTGGATTTTCTACTTTCTAGTTTCTTGAAACTGCGTTTACATATTTATATGTAATAACACAGATTTAGTGGTAATTAGATACATTTTTGTTGTAAGAATGCTTGAATTTTCCGATCAAACTGAAGTTATGTAATCGATTTAGCAACAAAGTAAAAATGTAACAAAGTAGTTGAAGAAATTGAGATTTCATGGAAACTTGATGTCTTTTCACAATTCTCATGAAGAAAATACATGCGCTACAGCAGTCACTTCATGCTTGGGATGGCCCAGAAAAAGATAAGCTTCTTGTAAGTAGTAAAGGAACATGCATTTACGGATAAGTTGTTTTAAAAAAATGGTAAGGGTAAATCATACTTTTATTGGTCAACCAAAAATACAAGTCAAATAAGTATGAACCATTGGTTCTTTTTCTCAATCTGCACTCAGTAAAATAAGCAAGAACGCAAATATGTAATGCTAGAATTATATTTTAGCTAATAATAAATGCATATCATTGTCTTATTAAATAGCCTTGTTGAATGGGATTTGTACTTTCTCAGAATAAAATCATCTTGTTAACCATTTCATTTGAAATCTTAAATTGTAAGAGAGGAGCCACACAAATTGTCTTCAATACAACCCCAAGAGCATTCTAAATGCATTTTACATCAAATGCATGTTATGGACAATCTTTCATAAATGAATGCTAACAAAATTTGAAAATGCAAGAAATGCCCTTCACATACACATTATTTATTGGTTAATTGAGAGAGATTTATTTATAACTTAAAAAACTTTTTTAGCTTAGGAAAACCTGCTATAGTTCCCCCCCGTGTATATTATGGACACCATGTACACCATTATGGTGTCCATAATTTACACACAACATTTTCCTCCCGCTATTGTGTTGGACTTGAAGTAACAATTTGTCATCCTTGCAGTGGTTTGGTTTAAGAAAATTTAAAAAAAAAAAAAAAAATCAATTGCTCTGCAGTTCAGTTTCTACCAATGACCTGGGCTTGCATTGTTGAAGTAAAGAATCTAGTTGAAACATAAAGCTAAGTACATTAAATGCATGTTTAGCTCGGTACACATTATTACAATATAACAAACACAAATTTAACTCCCTTTCTTCTTTAATACTGTGAGGATGACTATTCAATCATGCCACAAGGGTGGTAAAAAAATCTCAGGAAAATACAATTGCTTATAGCATGCACAAGCACAATAAAATATTAAAGAAAGGCCACAGTGACTCGGAGAGCAATGACATTCCCGAGTAGTCATTTTCTCCGAGGACAAGTCCTTATATTGTGCCCTTTCTCATGGCAGAGGTGGCAAGTGTAAGTCCTTTTTAGAGAAACAATGGGAACTTTGTTTGCAGCAGCAGCAGCACCATTTGATTCTACATCAGTTTGGGAAGTTAGTTGTGGACATGTCCTGCTATTGTGTCCAGATTGACCACAAATTTTGCATTGGTGGTTTCTTGGCACCGAGTTCTTCTGGTCATTTGATTGTGATCTTGGACAGGTTCTTCTGTTATGCCCTTTTCTCCCACATAATCGGCATCTGAATCGTTTATCTATTAACTTGTCGTGAACTTCTGGGCAATAATTTCTCCTGTGCCCCTCTCGTCCACAATTTCTGCAGTAAAATTTCACCCCTGCAAAAAAATAGGGAGTACAATGAAAACTCAGAAAATGACAGTTTGATAGAAGTCTTCATGGGTCACACGAGAGCATTTCAGAAGAGCCCCTGTACTTGCTTTATGTGAAATCTGTCTAGGGTGAAGAAAACTGAACAAGACCTTTCATTGAAATGCTTCTCTTGCGGCGATTTTTTGGATCGCGGAAGTAATCTTTCATAGCATCAGAAGCACGCTTCCTTGCAGCAGCAGTGCCTTTAGCTTTCTGTACAAGTTAAAAACATTTCAAATAGAGACGTAGGAATACTAATAATTTCGGCATGATTTTACATTTGACATTTCATTCGTGCTAATTCAGTGAGAAGCAAGCTTTGAAGCTCTTCGTGTACTAAGCTCAACTCTAACTCCATTAATTAGCAGCATGCAATTACTTTCAATCTCCACATTTTGGTTCTTGGGAAAAACATATTTCAAAAGAGAAATAAATAATAGAAGCATAATTTTTTATGGCACTTTAGTTAGGGGTACACGGAGACCAAATATGACTGTCACTGGTACAGTACCAAGGCCAAATTCTTGATCACATAAGTTGAAAACCCGTCATTCAGAGCTAAAATATTTCTTCGCATGTTCTGACCTTGATGGCAGCCACTCTTTGTGCATGAAGCAGAGGATTGCCATGGATTATCTTCATCCGCTTACTAAATATCCCAGTTTTGGCATTGAGGCTCTGCAACCAACCAACTAAACAAAGAAGATTAAATTCGTGATCTCGTTAATTGATCAAAAAGAACAACCTTCCTTGAAATACTAGAACCATATGCAACATTACTGTAAAGGAAATAACAGACTGCAGATAGAAAAACCACACACCATCACCACCACCATTTACAGTCATTTTTCTTGCACTAGAATGTCACCCTCGTAACCATACAATATTTATGTATTTCAAGAATTGGCACATTAATTGCAAACATAATTTTGTATCACATAAAAATCGAAAGGAGAACTTAAAATGGTAGCATTTTTAAAAACAGGAAGACACAAAGGTAGTGGATGCATTAATGTGTCAAACACATAAGATTTTCAATGAGAAAGCTTGACTTACTTTTAATGATCTGCTGATCTTCAAATTAACTTCAGGAGCAGAGGATTGATAAACACGCTTGGATTTTCTCTTCACATCCAACTTTATATCCAAGTTGTCCACTTCATCATCTTCCTTCATTTTTAGAGGAGAACTGGAGATTCACGCACATTTATACTGATTAGTAACTGATTGAAGTTGAAAAGAGCACATGGAACTTTAAATAATGAACCGTGCACATTATGGAACAAAAAGCTGCTCATCAAGAAATTCTAAATACTGCAGATTTCCAGATACAGAGAAAATTAGGATAAGAAAAATGAAAAAACTATAATCACAAGTGGAGTTTCTGATAAATGATGCTATGCAAAATTGCAGACAACTAGTCAACTTGGATTTGGACAACACGTTTCTCCACAAGGTTCATGATAATAGGAAATTTAGATGTTAGAAATAAGGAGAGACTCAATTGTTTATGCTCCTAATTATCTGATCTATGAACATAAGAATGACCAATAAAAAGGTACAAGTTTTATACTTGAGCCAATACTTGTAATGCTGTATTCTTCTTCTACATTTAAGGCCATGTGCATAGGTCGTTTAATACCAAGTGTGCAAACAATGGAAGATTAGAAAGAGGTAACATTTAGAATGACACTGGTAAACGGGCAGCTAACTTGCTAGTTGAATCATGATGTGATAAAATTACGTTGAGCGAGCTTTCTCCCATGGTTGTTCATCAATTGACTCTTGCCAGATAACACAATCTCCCAGGCACTTATGGCAGGTAGTTACACCCTGTTACAATTAATAAATGCAGAAAATTAACATTGTTAACATTTAGACTGGAAAATTATGATCCCTACAAATGATTGACAGAAAAAATTGCTTTTAGTTACTTTTTGTAAGCTAAAACAAGAGATAAAGAACTTTTACCTTTCCGTTACATAGTGAACAATCTGGTCGAGATCTTTCTATTCCACACTCAGTACATGGAGCATAACCTCTTCCCCTGCAACTAGGGCAAGGTAATTCTCGAATGTACTGACCATTTGGACCAAACCATGATCTTGGTTTGGAGGCAGCAGAAGCAACCATGCTAAACAAAACACGGAACTAAGAAAGATGATTTTGAGGAATGTCAAGGGAAACATTATTAAGGCATACGTATTCAATCGAATTTGCCAAAGCCCTAGTAGAATAAATCATAAGTTGCTTTCTCACATTCACACGCGTGATGAAAACAGCACTTTCAATATAACACAAACCCACACCAAGATCATATGGAAGAATATGCATATAAACACAAGCAAAATCAAGAATTAACATTAACTAAATGAAAAAAAAAAATGCAAACCAAGAATTTGCCAAGACCTTGGTTGTAAATCAGCAGAAAATCCAAATATCTCCTCAGATGGATCATATCCCAACTGCAAATTAAAGAGACATATAAAATCAGTCATTGGTGAATACTAGAAAATATTTAGAAAACTGAAAAAAAAAAAGTTCTTAATTTATTTATTTTTCTCAAAGGTCAATTCCACCAGGGTCCCAGACTTTCGTGTGGCACCAATATCCTCAACCTAATGTGCCCCTCGTCCCACCCCACATATGTCTATCCTCCTTCAGCGTGTGTGAAAGAGGGAAGAAATTACCTGGTATGGTTTGGAAGGCACAGAATCATCATCCTGGTTGAATGCGGAGGAGACAGGAGAGGGAATGAAGCTGAGGTTCCTCTTGAAATGTGGTAATATCCAATAGCGGCTGCTTCTGTGATTGTGCCTCCATTGATGGACCATCACACGGAGAGACAATGAGCATATTGAAGACATTTCTACACTCGTAAGAAAATGGAGACTGATAGAAAAAGATAGGATTTCTTGGATTTTGTAGATCCTGTGGACACACAGACGCCAAATTTTTTGTGCGGCCTCTCCTTTTTCATCTTCATTTCTTTTATCTGCTTTGAGAAAAAAATACAAAATGAGAAAATTATTGAAAATTTACTTGTAATATAGGATGTCAACGCGTGAGCCGAACTAACTCGCAAGTCGAAACTCGAAGTTCGAGCTCGACTCGAATAAAAATGATTTGAACTTTTTATACAGGTTAAAGTAGCTATTGTTGCCTTAACACTTGATTCCGTGATACAGGGATGTCAACGATGTGCATAGACTGTTTAAAAATGATTATGACGCTCCAAAATGAGGCTCAGCCCGAGCCTCATCTTGATTTTTCGAGCCACGAGCTGGACCAAATCACGCACTGCCCAAGTTAGCGAGTCAAATTTACCCCCCTACCTTGATGTATCTAGTGCTCGAGACTTTCCATTTTTAACTTGTATTGAGCTATACTTGGTATAAAAATCTACCTATGACTTGGATTAATAATCGATTTGTACACTCTAATAATTTTTAAAAACTTTTGTAAAAAAAATCTCACGACTCAGATCTAATCATCGATTCATATGATTCCATAAATTTAATATATATTACACAACTAGTTGTTTAAATATTCTTTCTTTTTGAATAAAAAATATATAATATGGGATATAGGCTAGCCAATTTTTATTTGGGTATAAGTTGAGGAAAAAAAAAAGAAAGAAAGAAAAACTTTATTTGGGTATTATATCGGTAGACATGATTTATGTCATAAACTAACATAACATCATTTTGGATTTAACATTATGAAAAAAGAATAAAAATCTGAGTACAAAGTCAAATATATAAAATCAAATCACATGTTATGATAATTAGAGAATTATTATACTATGGTATTCCAAAAATTCATATTCAATGATTCACATGAAGTTAAAACTTCACAATATTTACAATAACTCGTTTGGCCCGCATTAAAAATTATTACATTTTTCTCACTCTTCTTTTCAACCACACATTTTTCCATAAAATAATACTACACGTAAACTAAAAACTTTTCCTTTTTTTTTAATCACCAATTCTCTAAAAAAACTCTATTTCAAAAATTAAAATCTTGAATAATGGGGGCCAAACGAGGGCTAAGCATCTAGTACAACCTGCTGACCAGTTGTGCTCATTTCACATGGCAAGACATATCATCTCCAGAGTGACAACATGTCCTGTTCAAAATAGACGACTTGAGTGTCAAAAGGTTTTCAATATATTTTTAACAATACCGAGTATAGAGATATATAGTTACGGAGAGAAAGTTTAGGACGCTACTATGGGCTACACATTGTCTAAGGCTACAATTGTGGGAGACCCTTGAATGAAGGGATTTTACAATTAAAGTTTCCTATAATATCTCTCGTATGTTCCATGTTAACAGCTCACGTTAATACTCCCCCTCAAGTTGGTGCATAGATATCTCTAATGCCCAACTTGTCGAGTAAGTTGTAGAAGTTTTTGTTAGACACTACTTTCGTGAGTATGTCTACCAACTGATCTTCTGACTTTACAAACGCAAACTGAACAATTTTTTCTTCAAGGTTCTGTTTGATAAAGTGCCTGTCGACCTCAATATGTTTGGTACGATCATGTTGAACTGTGTTATGGGAGATGTCAATGGCTGCCTTGTTATCACAAAACAAGTTCATTTCAGAGATAGGAGCAAAGCCAATCTTAGTCAGCAGCCTTCTCAGCCAAAGTAGTTCACACAGACCTTTAGCCATTTCACGAAATTCTGCTTCAGCACTAGATAATGCTACCACCTTTTGCTTCTTGCTTCTCCAAGTGACCAGGTTGCCTTCGACAAACGTAAGGTAGCCTGAAGTGGATTTCATGCCCGAAATATTTCCTGCCCAATCAGCGTCTGTGTAGCCATCAACGTTCAAATGATTATTCTTCAAGAACATAAGTCCTTTTCCAGGGGAGGATTTTAAGTAGCGAAGAATTCGAATTACTGCATCCATATGTTCTTCACCAGGGCAATGCATGAATTGGCTTACTACACTTATCGCATAGGCAATATATGGGCGAGTATGAGATAAATAAATGAGCTTCCCATCTAACTTTTGGTACCTATCTTTATCAGTTGGAAATTGATTTGTATACTCTCCAAGTTTGTGATTCTGAACAATTGGAGCGTCCGCGAGTTTACACTCCAGCAATCCCACTTCAAACAGCAAGTCCAGTACATATTTTCTTTGAGAAAGAAATATACCTTATCTTGATCTGGATATTTCAATTCCTAAAAAATACTTAAGTCCACCCAAATTCTTCATTTCAAATTCAGTTGACAGTTGATTTTGTAACCTAGAGAATGCATCATCCCTGTAATAATAATATTATCTACATAAACTATTAAAGCTGCCACTTTTCCTAAATGGCATTTTAGGAAGAGAGTGTGATCCGAGTTGCTCTATTGGAAGCCATATTTTCTCATAGCTGAACTAAATCAACCAATCCATGCCTGAGGTGATTATTTCAGTCCATACAAAGTTCGCTGCAACTTACATGTCATTTTCTCCTTCGAAGGTGTTGTATACCCTGGTGGGATATTCATATAAACCTCTTCCTCAAGATTGGCATGGAGTAAGGCATTCTTTACATCAAATTGGTGCAACGACCAATCTAAATTTGCTGCAAGAGATAACAAAACTCTAACAGTGTTTAGTTTGGCCACCGGCAAGAAAGTTTCTTGGTAGTCTATGTCGTATGTTTGTGTATATCCCTTTGCTACAAGTCTCGCCTTATATCAATCAATGGACCCATTAACATTGTATTTAATGGAAAAAAAACCCATTTGCACCCCACTTCCTTCTTTCCTCCAGGAAGTGAAACTAATGTCCGGTATTATTTTTTTCCAGGGCCTCCGATTTATCCTTTATTGCTCTAGCCCATCTTGGATCTAATAAGGCCTCTTCAATTCTTCCAGGGATATGGCATGAAGATAGCTGATGCACAAAAACTTTGTGGGGTTCATACAGTCTTTAAGTGGACACATAATTAGCAATTGGGTACTTGGATCTTTTTTCTTCCACATCCGGAGAGTACCTATTTGGTGATTTGCCACGGTTGTGTTTGAAAGGCAAAGCATAACTCGCAGAAGTATCCAAGGTATTAGTATGTGCAGGATTTGAAAAAGAGCTTACCTCAGGAATATTCTCAGGAGGAGGCATTTTTGGTACTGAGGAGTAGGGAGATTCATTAAATTCCACATTTGGTTATGCTCTTGGAGACATCTCAATCTCAACATTTTTTTCCGACTCTATTATTTCGTTTCCACCACTTTGTTTTATTGAGTTTTCTTGATCAAATTCTTCTAGCTCTATTATTTTATTTTCACCACTTCGTTGTACTAAGCTTTCTTGATCACATTTTGTTTCTGGCCATTCAACTAATTCATCTCTTCCTCTCGGTACTCCCCCGAAAGTGAAGAATTGGATGCCGGTGATGGGAAAAACATGTCTGACTATAGAAAAGTAACATCCATAGTAATGTAGGTTCGTTTAGAGACTGGATCATAACATCGATACCCTTTTTTTGTTTGTAAGCGTATCCCAAAAAAAGGCAAGGAACAACACATGGATTCAACTTGGTGTGTTGATTCTAATGAAGATGAACGAATATAACACAACCAAAAATTCGGGGAGGAATTATCAAAACAGTGGGCAAGCAAACATGCGTAGAAAAGACATGTAAAGGAGTCTTAAAATTTAAGACTTTGGAAGGCATGCGATTCAGGAGATGTACAACGGCAGATACAGCATCAGCCCAGTAGCTACTGAGCATATATGCCCCAATCAGTAATGCATGTGCTGTATCTAAAATTTTCTGGTTCTTTCTCTCAACAATACCATTTTATTGTGGAGTCTGAGAGCATGCGATTTCATGAAGGAGCCCATTATGCTGGAAGTATGCCTGAAATTGTCTATTGACATATTCACCACCATTGTCAGTACGAAGGATCTGAACCTTAGTTGAAAATTATGTCTGAACCATGACATGAAAAGCTTGAAATACGCCAAACACATCATCTGTACGTTTAAATAAATGAAGCCATGTCATTCGAGTGTAATCATCTACAAACAACACAAACCATCTATGACCAGATGAAGTAGTTATTGAAGATAGACCCCATACATCGAAATGGATTAGAGCAAAATGAACATCACTTTTATTCAAACTAATTGGATAAGGAACTCTATGACTTTTTGCTACAATGCAAGTATTACACTTTAGAGAGTTGTAAATTGGAAAAGAGACATGGAACTAAATGTCTCAAATATCCAAAAGACGGGTACCTCAAGCGCCGGTGCAGTAGCCAAATCTGCCTCTCCTTGTCACTAGTCGGGTGGTGCATATGATTAACCCTGCCTATGCTGAAGTCATCCATGTAGTATAATCTCTCATCTTAGTACCACGCCCAATAATCTCCTTGGCGAGAATATCCTAAAGGAAACAAAATTAAGATAAATTAACACTACACAGTTGAGGTCTGTAGTAACTTGACTAACAGACATCAATTTATTTGATAGATGGGAACAAGTAGAGTATGAGATAGCGAAAGAGATGGTGATAAAGTCACTGTTCCAGCCCCTGTAACTGGGTATGTGACCCATTGGCATTAGCAATACAAGTTCTTCTTGGTTGAGTGATATGGCAAAAATCTTTGGAATCAAACGTTATGTGGTATGTAGCTCCCGAATCAATAATCCAAACACTATCATCACTTGGAGTAGAGCTAAGGAGTGCATTTCCACAATTTCCTTGATTTGGTGGAGGTGTAGGATCATCAGGTAAATATGAGATGAGAGATAATTGAGGTTTAACATTGGCCATAACAACTCGACCCGTGTCTTCAATAGTAGCACCACTACCTTCACGTCTTTTTCGTGCTTGAAAATCATTCCACCAATCTGGATACCCATTAAGTTTGAAACAAGTTTCACGGGTATGTTTTGTGCTCCCACAGTGACTACATTTTCCACCATCAGATTGAATCTTAGGGTTAGGAAATGGATTCAACTTTTTCATGTCTTGAAACTTTTATATACCATAACAGCACTAGGGGTATGATCTAAATTAGAAGTCATTACAGTTTGTCTAATATCTTCTATTCGAACATGAGTACACGTCTGTTCAACCGTAGGGAATGGTTTTAACTACAGCACATCACTTCGAATTTTATCCAACCAATATCCAATCCATCGAGGAAGACGTACACTCTATCTTCTTATATAGTTGAATTATACTCCTTGATGTCAGCAGCACACTTCATCGGATTAGGAAGACGAAAATCAATTTTACGCCACAAACCTTGTAGATCATTGTAATATTTTTCAATGGATCTTCCAGCTTGTCTCATGCGAGTCATAGGACACCGAAGATCATAAACTTGAGACGTATCAGTCCCATCAAAATAGGTTGTAGCAATAACATACCATACCATACCATACCTGTTTTGCAGTTGGGAGGAGAATGAAGTTACCTATCAAAGTAGGATCCATAGAGTTGATTAACCAACCCTTGACAACAGCATTTTCGATCTGCCATCTTCGGAATGATGTATCTGATTCTAGAGGCTGATGGGAGTCTCCATTAATATATCCCAACTTCTCTTTGCTAGTGACATACATTTCAACAACCTAGGACCATAAGGCATAGTTGGTGCCATCCAACTTAATGTCAATTGGGGCTGTGGAAGAATCTGGTGGGTGAGAAGAGTTTTGGACTTCGTTCAAAGCCTATGTCATCTTGATTGTCCAATCATCAAGAAAATTCTTGGTCAAGTCAATGGATTCCGCCATGGAGTCTAAGATGGCGGGATTTATTTTCTGGTCAATAGGTGGGTGGAGTAGTGATCCTAGGATTAAGCTCTGATACCATGTCAAAAGGTTTTCAATATATTTTTAACAATACCGAGTACAGAGAGGAAGTTTACGATGCTATTCTAGGCTATACATTGCCTAAGGCTACAATCGTGGGAGACCATTGAAGGAAGGGATTTTACAATTAAAGTTTCCTATAATATCTCTACTTTGTTCCCTGTTAACTGCTCACGCTAACATTGAGGTCAACAATTCAGCACTGTCGAGCCAAAGACTGTATTCTAAGCCAACAAGGCCTAGCTAGGAAGATTGACTCATATAAGGTAATTCACCCAAGGGGCAGACATGAGATTTCAAACTTGGAAATCCAACATAATGCAGTTGCTTAGGTCTACAAACATAGTCATCAATATTGACCTGATGCATAGCTCACCTAACATGTAAAGTAGCATATGACGCACTTAAAATTACAAATTCATATAAGCGCATGCGTTATTTCATATCAGTCCATATATCATGGGCTGATTCAGAATATATGATACTAGGAGAGATCTCCTTAAATACCGAATTCAATATCCATAAAATAACTATGTTGTTGTTACGGATCCAATGGTTAAGCAAATCTTCATTGCCTTGGGGCTGAGATATGGATCCATCAATGAATCCAAGTTTTTTTCTCACTAATAAAGCAATGACCATTGATTGACTCCAGGAAGCCTAGTTATCACTGGTTAAGGGTTGTGAAACCAGTACTAGACCTGGACTGTCAGAATGGTGGAGAAAATATGAATTGGATGCGTCATGAATGGTGGAATAACTCATTGATGAAGGTGAATTTGTCTGGTTTTGCAAATCTATCATGGATGCCCTGGTGAATTAGTGACAAAACTCAATTGAAAAGAGATTATTGCGAAAGATTGAAGCAATAATGTTCTGATACCATATTGAAATTGATAAATTGAGAGAGAAAATTGTGCTCCAATCTTATTCATCAAAAAAAAATTATAGTGCGATATAATGTGCTATAAATAGAAGGGAGAATCTAACAAACTAACCAAATGAATTGCTCGAACCAATACAATGTGAACACGTGTAACTAACTAACTAATCAGTTAAACTAATTCAGCTCCAATGCAGCTAACTTCACTTGCTTTCACTTGCTGGCTCCAGCTAGCTTCACTTACAAAGCTCTATCTAATAAATAGACATTTTTTGTTTGGGAACCAAGCCAAGTAAAACTCAAGTAGATTGTCAATTTGCCTTGGTAATCTAAACAAAGCTTGAATTTAAAATTGTAGGCCCAACTTTATTTATGTGTTATATAAATATTATTTGATTTTAAATTTCAAAATATAACTTCTATATTTTTGCTTAGATCAATAAATAATTGTAATTAAGCTACTTATACGTTACATCATAGATGGCATTAATCAAGGCCATTTATTGTTTTAAATGTTTTTAATATTAATGACAAAATTGTGTGCCACATCACATAGTGTAAACAAAGATGTCAATCATGATGCAATTGTAGCTCCTATGGTTTCTAAAGATTTTCAGGATCAAATCATATGGGATAAAACTTGTGCTACAATTGACTTGCACGATATATTACTATTATTACGAGAAAATGGATGAGAACTTGGTACAAGAATCAATGGTGAATATTCATCCATCCGAGGAGAATGATGAAGATTAATTGGAGAATTATAAAGATACTTTGTTAATTTTCTTTATTACCTTTTATTAATTTTTATTATTCATTGCTATTGGGTACTTTTATAATTAGTTAAGAGTTTAGGGGTCAATTTTGCAATTTCGATTGAGGTTAGGATTTTTTTAAAGTTCTCTCCAATTTTTCGATTCAATCTCGGTATTTACATTTTTAATCGAGCATGAAATTATTGAAAAGAAAACAAGGTCTTGATTAGGCGAAGCCAATTTCAACTTAGTCGGACTAAGCATGAACCCGACTTTTCTTTTTAACTCGGAAACTAACAAAGGAAAAATTATCTTACTTGAGTCGAAAAATCTATCCAGCAAAAAACTTGTTACTGTAAAAAATGAACAAGGCTTAGCCCGTAAACAACACTACCACAACAGTAATCATGAAGCCTCTCTATGGAACTTCCAGGAAATACCATATTCATTGCGTGAAAAGACAAACAGTGGAACTAACAATTTCCTACTTATTAATCCAAGACATGAGAAGAATGAGATTCAGGAGGAAGAAAAGAGCTGCATCATTCAAATCATGTGTATGGCAATTAGCCCACTGGCCAGTGCAGAGAACTGATAGATAGAAATTCATTTACATAGAATAAGATTTGCAGACGATTACATTACAAAAGTTCTACTGCAAACAAACAAGTTTCAAAGTCATTTCTTCAGGCAAGGTATTAGTATAATTGTCTCTGGTAATCTCGAGATTGCAATTGCTTTGTAACCTGAGCTTTGATATGGGATTGTACCTTCATAGATTTCAGTATTCTAACTATTGCATCCTCGATCAGGAGCTTCCTGTCCTCCTCCAACATCTATTTTCTAATTGTTTCAGGCTCAGATTCCTGCACAACCATCTACACTGTAGGCTGCATAAAACCTGAATGGCATCATGAGAGATCAGTATTTCTGTAAACATCCCCTCTAATTTAGTCTTCAGTTTAACAATCAGACATCTCTCAGCATTTTCAAAAACTGTTTTTCCTGACAAGAGCCGCTTTGCCAAATGTTGTTTGTAGTATTTCTCAAATTTGTCTTTCTTCTGAAGGAAATGTAACGACATTATCACTTTGCCAAGAATTATCTCAACATCCTCCTCTTTCATTCCTTCAAATCCTCAGCACAGTTTATGATCAATAAACAACGATATACACTCAGGCAAACGAGGATTCAAATTGATGAAATATTCAAAAGAAGAGTTCAATGCATTCTGGAAGCTCTCTCCATTGTTAAATGCAGATCTTATGATTGTATCATACTTATCCATTTTCTCAAGTAAGGAGTCAACAAATTCCACAGGGTTCTTCAATTTCTCAAGATCAGTAATAAGTTATTCACCAGAATTTCTGATGTGAGATATCAATACATCTCGGATTGTGGAAAGACCATTAGGAACCCTAGCAAATAAGCTATACATTCTTCCCAAATCTTCATATTTTTCATCAAGAAGCATCTATACCAAGCCTGAGTTCTCCATGTGAAGTACTCTAAGCATGTGATTGGAAATAATCTCTTTTTCTATAATGTTACTTATCTTGGCTTCGCTCATTGAGTCCAAGACATCTTTCAGCTTTCTTCAGATAGTTCCCACATTCACTGCACTCGATATGTTCCTCGGACTATGTTCAATAAAAAAAGTAGCTAAGACTTCAAGAAAAGGTATCTCAAAGTCTTCTTGGTACACTTAAGGTCCTAAAACCCTTAGCATTTTAATTGTACTTCTCATCAGCCCTCTATCGATAACTTCACCAGTGCGTTCCCCGAATATTAGATCAAGAAAAGTTTTCTGAAGCCTAGTCTGGATATTGCTAGAATGAATCACATTGTCCCTCCATAGATTTATCCCAAGCTCGTGAATGGGGGTTTTGTCCTTGTTCGGAATGAAAGTCCTATCCATGGATGTCAATATGCTACGGATTGTTGTAAGTGCTTTATTATGAAAAGTCCATTTCGTTATTAAGCTCCTCAAGAAATGAACCATCACGGGCAGCTTCTATACATTTTACACGTCTCTTGGAGGTAGAATGTCAGTGTTGACTCCAAATCCATGTACCACCAAATTGAAAGCATTTCTACATCCAGGGGAAAAAAATGCACATCAAAACTTAAAAATAATCTGTATGTACAAATATAGTCACGGTGGAAGAGAGATTTCCTTGAAAAAATGCTATTGAAGATAGATAACCATCAATCATTTATAGCTACAATAATATCTTACCTTTTAATGCTATTGAGACACATGCTCTTAACATGGATGAAAAAGTAACGAAAAACTAAGCACACTTAACAGAAACAATTAATATTGAAAGGCTGGTGGAGACTGTATATTCAAAAAATATGTGCGACCCACTGGTTAAATTTCCTTTGATGAAAATGATGATGTGAGAGTGCGGACAAATCCCATATCAGTTATTCATAGAATAAATAATAGGTTTATAATGGAATTAACCTACTCCCAATAGGTTAACATTTTGGGATGGAAGCTCAATTCTCAATAAATGTATCACAT
Organism: Fraxinus quadrangulata; assembly: GCA_903798255.1. Taxonomy (NCBI): domain Eukaryota; kingdom Viridiplantae; phylum Streptophyta; class Magnoliopsida; order Lamiales; family Oleaceae; genus Fraxinus; species Fraxinus quadrangulata. Next base: position 20,730 of record CAIGRB010109424.1, read on the forward strand.
ATATCTGAGGTAAATCACTTGTCCATTAAATTCCAGCTAGCAGTTTATCAAAACGTATCAATATCTAGTAAACATTCTCATAAGAAAAAATCTTCTTCATTTACACTTTTCTGGAACATTTGAAAAATGGCAATAAGCATTTGCATTTTTTCAGAAGGTTGCTAAACAACATGTGTAATTTGATATGTTCTGCTCTAATAAGCCAAGTATTATGGAAAGAGGTAATGACATTTCAGTCATTGTAATTGTAAAGCCAAAATACCAAAGGAAGCAGGTTTATAGAATCACGAAGAACATTCAATGAACCAAGAACATCAAAGGATCGATTATTATATATAAGGCTCATAACACAGCATTGTACCCTTCTGTACAATAATGAAACATCAACAAAATCCAAACCATAAGATTAATGAACACACCGCAGCTACTACAATGGACACGAGATCAACACACTCATCTCTTCTCTCAAAACTTAGAAGCGAAGAATCACCCAGACTTCAAACACCCAGATTTTGCCTAAAAACCAGAAATTTTAGGGATTACACACAGTAGAGAGAACCAACAAAAAATAGAGAAGACGAACAGAGAAAACCTAGAAGCTTTTCACTTGATTAAAATGAAAAACACACACAAAGGGTGACCATTCAGCTGGTATATATACTTAACTTCATCACCGTAGATCCAACAGTTAATCTAATGGTCCACGGCAGCACATCTGGCCTCCACTTGGGGCTCAGGTTTAGGCTTGAATCAGTGTTGGGCAATGGCCAACTAAATAATCTTTGGCAAGTAGGCTTAGCCCAAGTTTCATCATAACCTAAAAAAGGATTGAATGCAATTGATAAGAATGGCATCACAACCCATCAAATCTCCCCCTTGATGCCAATGCTATAATAAACCAAACACATCAGTTTCCATCAATATCAGCACCAAGAAGAACCAAACATGCATAAAACACAAAGTTTAACCAGTATCAATTCTTAGATTTTGCAAACAAAACTTAAATTTGTTTAGAGGAAGTATATTTGTTCCCATATCAGCGGGATTAAATTGCGTAGGAATTTTTTCAAGACTCTTTTTGAACTATATTTCTAATGAAATGCATCCTAACATCTATATGTCTAGAAAAACTAGGTTTTTGCACAAATGAATGGCACTTTGACAATCGGAATAAATAACAACATGATTATGCAATGCATTTAATTCAATCAACAAATCTTTAAGCCATAAAGACTCCTTAATAGCTTTAATAACAGCTACACACTGAGCTTCTGTAATAGATAATGCCAAAATAAACTATAATTGAGACTTTCAACTTACGCAAGTATTATACAAAATAAAAACATATGTAATTATTGATTTTCTATTATTATTATTACTAGTATAATCATAATCTACATATCCTTTTAACACAACTCCTTCTTTACAAAATTTAAAATGCAAACCTAAATTTGCAAAATATTTCAAGTATCTTAAAAGCCATTTTAAAGCAGACCAATGTTTAGGACTTGAGTTTGCCATAAATCTACTCAAATTACTAATAGCATGTGCAATATCAGGTCTAGTACACACCATAGTATACATAATAGATCCAACAACATTAGCATAAGACACTTTTTCATGTATTTGATATCAAATTTATCACGAGGACATTATTCTTTACTCAACTTACAATAAAAAGTAAGAGGCAAAGTAATAGACTTAAAATCATGCATAGCAAACTTAGACATTACCTTTTTCACATAATCAGATTGTGTTAGAAGAAGAGATAGTTGTGATGTATTTCTTTTAATATCCATTTCTAGGATTCTCCTAACATGTTCTAAGTCTTTTATTTCAAATTCAACACTTAAAGCCTTTTTAATGTCATTTATATCACTTATTTAATGTCCAATCAACATCATATCATCAACATAAAAAAGAAGATAAACATTCACATCATTACTCTCATTTCTTTTAAAATAAAGACAATGATCAAAGAAATTTCTTATAAAACCAATAGATGACATAAAATTGTCAAATCTTTTATACCATTGCCTAGATAATTGTTTTAAACCATACAAAAATCTATTTAAAAGACAAACATGATTAAGTCTTTTAGAATCAATGAAACCTTGTGGTTGAACCATATAAATCGTTTCATCTAAATCACCATGTAAGAAGGCAGTTTTAACATGTATTTGTTCAAGTTATAATCATATTGAACAACCAAAGCAAGAATGACTCTTATAGTAGTGTATTTAACAACATGAGAGAAAATTTCATTGTAATTAATACCAGGTTTTTGTGTAAACCCCTTTGCAACTAATCTAGCTTTAAACTTAAAAGGCTGCTTAGAAGAATTTCCCTCTTTAATACTATAAACCCACTTACAATTTACTAAAGACTTATTTTTAGGTTTAAGGACTAACTTCCAAGTATTATTTTTTACTAGGGACTTCATTTCTTCTTCCATAGCCCCCAGCCACTCATTTGACTGTTGACCACTTAAAGCCTCTTCATAAGATTTAGGCTTATTAAGGCTAAATCTTGATATGACAAAACAGCAATGGAATGAAAATCACCCATCCTAACAGGTTCCCTAATCTCTCTCCTAGCTCTATCACGANGCTAAATCTTGATATGACAAAACAGCAAATGATTGATAATCACTCATCCTAACAGGTTCTCTTATCTCCCTCCTAGTTGTGTCTCGGGCAAGTTGATAATCACTCAAATGATCATCTAATTCATTTACTAAGTCATGTTCACTACCTTCAATAGGTTCCTGTGAACCAATAGGACATTCACTCTCCTCAACAACTTTATTCTCAACTTGTTCCTCATCAACAAGTTCAGGAAAGTATCCTAATTTCACTTGCATCCTACTCTTCTCATCCTTTTCATTCTCATGAACATCACTGGAGACTTTTTTACTCAAACAAGGCATATCAGCTTCATTAAAAGTCACATTCCTATTAGTTATCATCTTAAAACCCTTCTCATCTCTAGCCCAAAGTCTGTATCTTTTAACTCCTTCAGGATATCCTATGAAAACACATTTACGAGATCTAGGCTCTAATTTGCCCAGACTTTGGTGAGAATATGCAGCACGCCCAAAGGTTCTCAAGATAGTATAATCAGATAATTTTCCTGACCATACCTCTTCAAGTGTCTTACCATCTTAACCACTGAAAGGAGTCCTATTTACAATATACACAGCTATTATAATAGCCTTACCCCAAAGGACTTTAGAAATCCTAAACTAATCATCTCGCATCTAACATTATCCAAAATAGGCATATTTATTCTTTCAGCAACTCCATTTCGTTGAGGAGCATAAAGAACTGTTTTATATCTGAGAATTCCATCATCTTTACAAAGTTGATCAAATTCAAAATTACAAAATTTCAGACCATTATCTATTCTTAAAACTTGATCTTTTTGTCCATTTGATTTTCAATTAAAGT
>CAIGRB010109441.1:5356-20837 GCA_903798255.1 Fraxinus quadrangulata
GTGTAAAAGCATCTCTTACGTCCATAAATGCCACCCTCCTCCGTCCGGATCTCCGGTCAAAACGTGCTGGAATTTGCTTGCGTGGATGCGAGTGGGCTGGACTTTATTGTCCACGTAACCATTACGGAAAACAGGGTCAACAGATTGACGCCGTCTGTAAGAATTTCGCACATTCAACTACGCATAACTCGTGGAAAAAGATTGTAAAAAGATATATCTTGGGAGTTACTTGCCTTTAAAGAAAAGGGATTGTTCTTGAAGAAAAAACCACCACATATTCCAAGAAGAACCGTTTGTTAGATTCCAGTATATTCTTTGAAAAAAGGAATATCATTCACACAGTAAAAAAGTTAAGTTGCTTTTGGAAGGAAAACCAAATGGCTGATTATCAATATTACACTAGGGAAGGGGCCCTTCAAGAGAGGGAAGTTGAGGTTGATACATCCACCAACTATGCCACTGACAGATCCAATGAAGTTCTATTTAACTTTTCTCCAAATTATGAGCCAAAAGACATACCTCAGAGATCCATAAGTATCTTCGACGAGTTAAGACTGGAAGGCCTGGAAATAGGCAGCAGGGACCACCTCATTTCGAAAGACAAAATGAACATATTTATGGCAACCTGACTTAGAATTATCCACCTAGGAATAGGCATTAGAGGAGGGATGAACATGCTGAAAATCAAGCAGGACCATCCTAATCACCTTGGGGACCACAAGTTAAAGAAGATGAAGACTCTGAACGAACACAAAATTCTTGCGACCTCGACGACAATGATGACAATTTGTCATTCTCCCAGGGAAGTAGAGGTGCTCATGTCCCAAGCCACTTTGTGCTCCCTAAGGTTCCTAAGTACAATGGAAGAGATGATCTTGCGAGGCACCTCAATAACTTCAAAACCCACATGAGCCCGAAGGGTTCAACTTCCACTGTGAAATGCAAAGCCTTCCACTCGATCCTAAATGGAATCGTGTGGCACAAAAGGCTTCTAGATGGGAGTATTAGAAGCTGACCAATAAAATACCTCCAATACATGAGGCAACAACAAGGAGAGTAATTGAAAAGCTTCTTATCTCGCTTTATTGATGAAATGACCTATTGCGTGCAAGTTACCAAGAGAAAGACATACCAGCTCTAAGGGGAGGGCTCTATATGAACTCTTTTTTTGGGGAGACTTGGAAAACAAAGATTATACTAGTTATGATGCCATACTAAAAATGAGAAGGAGTGAAATCATCAATGAAGAATTGAAAGATCATCGCAATAGGGCCAAACGGAGATTTCCACCTCTCCAGATAGAATGAGGAAAGGGTCTCATCTCCCACTTGATGGAACAACAAGTCGGACAGTTAACCACCCTCAACCCCAAGGCAAGCACTGGTTACAGGAACGTTGAACACAATACCGAATTTGGCTTATGAGAAGTCAACCCCCACTATTGAGGCACAAGGAGGAATGTACAGCCAACAATTTTCCCAAAGGTAAACGGGTAGATAACGAAGTCCATACATTACATAAATAATCATGCATAGATTTAGGGGACTATTATTACGCCTCGCTACCGATACTCTAATTGAAGACCATGTCATAGTCTACGTGGAGATTGAGTCAAACCTGACAAAGTCAACAAAGAACCAATCAGTCAAAATGAAGAAGTCAAAGAAGAAGTTGATGCCCTTTTGTTCCGAAGCGTTCTTTATGTCTCAGCGCTTTTTTGTTCTGAAGCAGTCTATGCCAAAACGCTTTTTCTTTCGAAGCATTCTTTATGCTGAAGCACTCCTTGTACTGAAGTTCCCGCCCCATCAGAATCTCCTTTTAGGCTGAAGCATTTGCTGTCTTTTAGAGGATCTGCAAGCAATCTGCATGAATGATTAATGTAACATTTATAATAATGAATGTCAGGATTGTCAGCCTAGGGTGGCTGGTCCGTTGTCAATATATTAAATACGTAGCAAACTGAGTGATGTGATATCAAACAGCAACCACTTCGGCCATTATAAATAGCAATTGTTGTAACATTTGAACCTAATGCAACTCTACACACTTGAAAATACATTCGGTTTTCTCTCTTGCTCATTCCCTATTATTTGCCTGAACTTAGTTTGTTTTTGTTTTAGTTGAGTTGTTTATGATTGTTTGCTTATATGCGATCCTCTTTGATTGTATTGTCGATGCCCGAACATTATTTTCTCGTATCGTAAAAGCATTTTTCACGTCTATAAATGCTTCCCTCCTCCGTTCGGATCTCCTGTCAAAACATATTGCTTGCGTGGACGTGAGTGGACCCGACATCTGTTGTCCACTTAGCAATTGAGAAAACGGGGTCAACAATATCATCAATTTGTACATTATTATGTCCAAATAACATTATTCTTATCCCTTGAAACAACTCCCCCTAATCCACCTTGATCATATGTACCAATCCTATCGTCCCCAATCCTATCTATTCCACTCAAACTCTGTAATTTATTACGATGTACCAAATATATCATAAGCACAAAATAAAGATAAAAATCAAATCTTATCCGAGTTATATACTTTCCCAACCACCCTATCCATTCTACCATTACCAACTTGGATAATTTCATGGGACCGTTATTGCTATATTTCTTCTAGACGTGCAAAATATGTCATCTAATTTTCTTCATAACAATATGCTAATTTGAGTTGATGTACAAAGTCTTACACGCATATTATTTTGTTGAATTATTGGATGATAACCAGATTCATTAAACTGATAAGATCTTATTAAAATGTTTTAATAAAGATGACCAAAAACAGAAATCAATAAAACTCTTTATTATTATGGATCCAATTATGATGTATCTTTCAATACTTAAAAGTAAGTTTGGACGTCGGGGTGGGTTGATCCGGGTATTTTAATACTCAAAATCATGTATTTTGTGTATTTTGTAAATGAAATCATCCGAGTCCTCGTAATTATTGGAACCGAATCTGAACTTGAACTGTCGATATCGGTTTGGGTTCAATTTTATCCATATTTTTTTTGAATCATAAGCTGAGAATATAAATTATTTTCCAATATTTAGTACAAACAAAAGATAACCAAATGACACCTAATATTTTTCCAATATTTAGCATATTTTAACACTTTCTTAATTCACTGAACACAAAATGACACCTAATATGTAGCATAATAACATCGAGCACATCAAGAAGGATTTGCGGGACAAGCATCACATAAAAATGCGGTCAAGAGTGGTTACGAACGAGTGATATAATTCAATTATTTAAATAAATAAATTTGATCGATAATGGAACTAACTACTTGACCATTGCAAACTTGTGAAGTCTAGTAAACTTGCTACTGTTGGGTCAAGTAATTGGGTGTATAAATTGTAAAAAATAAAAAACTTAAAAAAATGACAAACTCTATTTCAAAATTGGATATCCACCATTTCGATTCAAGAACCAAGAATTATTAGGGACCCAATTGGCTCTGGATTTCATTTTTATTTTTTGGTTTCAATTAAAATGCACACCAATACATGGAAGTTGATTTCAGTGTGTGAAAATTGGAGTCGTGATTTGATTTGCTAGACATATAAATGGGCAAGGCCAAGTCACCGTGGTTTACCTACCGAGAAATCATGATGTAGAAGCTAAGGAAGAATAATAAAGGTGTCATACAACTGCCCACACTTACCCTCATTGACATTTGTTAGAGATAAAAAGAGTTACTTTTCAATAATATATCCATCGCAAGGGCCAACTTTTGATAGGGATATCACCATGTCGTTATCTCTACCTACCCAAAACCACTAGCTACCTCTCTCTCTCGTTCGTTTTTTTTCCCTTGAAAATTCAAATCCCTAAAACATCTCTTTCTCCACAAGACACGCGTACACTTGGTCCCTCGACAAAAATTAAAACCCAAATTTTAATATAAGTTAAAATTAATAATTAATTTTCAATAAATATTTCACGAGACTCACGATATTTCAATCACATATTTATCTGTTTTTATCAAAATATACCAAAAAATTAATTTTAATCTTCACCAAACAAAAACTTAGGTAGATATATACATTGCATAGAAATAGAAAACATAGCAACACACAAAATGACATGTAAAAGTACTATTTTAAAAAAAAATTATGATACTTCAATTTGGTAAAAGTTGTATAAAAAATATAATTTATTTAAATGTATTAAAAAGAGTAAATTACAAATACCTTTCCCGAGCTTTATTCATTAATGTAACATTCCCTCCATTTTCAAAAATCTCATGAACCTTTCTTCCTAGCATAAACTTTTATATGTTCCATATATGATTATTTGTTTTCTTTTTTTTTTTAACTATCCCAAAAAAAATTATTTTCCACGTTCTCCATCTACCCACGTATACATATACATGTATAATGTTTAGAATTAGAAACACGAATTCTATTTTATCGAGAGCAATCAATTTAAAAAAAAAAAAAAGACACAAAATTTATAAATGTTCGTCTCAATGTGAGACTACTTCCTCTTTCCACCTCTAAACAATTTGCTATGATAAAAAAAAAATTACAAGAGAAAATCGCACTTCTATTTTCTTCAACCTTTCGTCCCTTTTTTGTTTTTATGTAATTAAAAGCTTAATGATAAATCCCAATTTATAAGAGAATTTAGGCATGGGCCCACCGAAAGGGCAAACTTCCTATCCCCTTTCAACACTCGCGACCTCGTCGTGAAGGAAGATCTATGTGCTGTTTCGTGAAATAAAAATAATTAAACTTCACAATTTAAGACATAAAAGTGACAAGGAGACTCATTTAAGCGGTGTCTAACTCCCTTTTGTCATTGTCACTATAAAACTTGAGCCATCTGCACCACATTTAGAGAGAGAGAGAGAGAGAGAGAGAGAGATGCTAAATACAGGAAAAGATGGTTAGAGTCAATTGATCATTAACTAACTGTTAATGATATGATTCCTCATTATCCAGTGAAAAGATGGCTGCTGGATACAGGATTTTGCTGGTGGGCCACGGAATTGGTGCATCTTATAGTGCCCATCTGATAATAAAAAATAAAAAAAACTTTTCAGTTTTCGCTCTCATTTGGATAATTACTAATTTTGCTTTACCTAATTTCTTCTTTTTCAGCCCCTGTTTTAATGGCCATTATGTTAAAAAATGCTACTATAAATTGTAATTTTTTTGGAAGATGTGTAGTCAGAAATTAGAAAAAAAAAATTAAATTTACGTGTAATATATTTTATTATGTGAATATGTGATGAAAAATAAGTATGAAAATTAAAAAAAAAATTATTTTGAAGGGAGACAAATACAAGCTTGATAAAGAGTTTTAGACCTTGTAAGATTTACATCATGAGAAAAATAAAAATAAAATCCTTCTCGCAAATGCCTAATTAGACTTGTATGACAAATCGTGTGCAATACAATACATCCAATTAGTTAACAAGTGTTAGATTGCGATCCTTCAAGTAGGTGCACATTAACCCTCTCATCTAATTATCTTTTCAATTGCTCATGCACAAAATAAGTCGATAGATAAGACTATTCTCTATAAACGTTGATAAGTTGTTAGATTAATAAAGTATAGTACAAACTTCATAATGGACTCGATGAGAAGAGTCAACTACTAAACCAATACCATCATATTTGTAGGTTAATACCATCCCAATAGCTTGTCTATCAATTAAATTGATGCATATAGATTGCTCTACGATTACGAGTCCCTCAAATCCAATGTTATTTCATGCAATTTCATATAAAAAAGTTAAAATTTTATTCATAATGTTCTACTGTCTTGTCAGATATAACTTTCCAAGCATGTTCTAAATGTAATTTTTTTCTTTTTCTTTTTAAGGTTTAATTAAATAAACATGGCATGACTTTACTCGGATGCATATTCTCTTGTATCAGAAAACATTTTTAGCCCCTGTTTGTTTACCATTATTCAAAAAAATTATTTGTTACAGTAAAATTTTCCATTACACATTCACCAAATAAAATATTCTACACACAAATAAATAAAATTACTTTACTTTTCAACCACACATTTTTCAAAAATATTATTCATTGTTCTATTTTTTTTCTTAATATCGAGAGACAAACACTCCCTTAATAAACCTTAAACAAAACATAATCCACCTAAGCAAAATAAAATAATAACATGTCTGTCCGTCACTCCAATGTTTGTCTTGATTTCATCTGAACTCTTGAGCCCTCATTTGAGTTTGATAAGCTCAAAATCAATCTACAAGTTTTGTTCCTACCAAACCCTCACCAGTCTTCACAGGAATTCCCTACCCCACCTTTCCAAAACACACACACAATTGTTGGAATTTATAGCACAGTATCCAGAGAGGATGATGACCCTGTAAGAGTAATAATGGAGGCGTTGCACTACAGCCCATGGGACCGTGTTTTGGAGATAACCAAAGTGGCCCAAGAACAGGGCAGCGACCCATTGTTGTGGGCAATCCAAGTTTCTTCAAACTTGAATTCTGCTGGGGTGTCTCTGCCTTCTCTTGAGCTAGCCAACCTTTTGGTACACCATATTTGTTGGGAAAACAATGTGCCCATTGCATGGAAGTTCTTGGAGAAAGCCTTGGCACTCAAGATTGTGCCTCCTCAACTTGTTCTTGGCCTGCTCTCAATAAGGTCCCTCTTCTCTTTCTCTTCTCTTTCTTCTCTGCTTTTGTTTTGTTTTTTCATTTTTATTTTTCTCACATTTTCATATTCTTTTCGTGTTTTTTTGGTTCATCTTCATTTTGTTTATTGAATCGCGTAGAGTCTAATCACTTGGCGCACTTAACCCCCTCGACTTTAGGTCGACCTCCTTTTCTATGTGAAAGGGAGGTTTGAAGCGGATCCATAAGAGTTTTTAATAGTTTTGAAGTTCCCATCTTTTGCTTGTTCTCCATCAGTTCAGTTCCTTTTGACCTTACTTTTTCTTTGGGAAGCAAGTTATATCATGTGGGTTGATTCAAAATTCAATCTCTAATTCCACCTGTTCTTGAATATCTGTTTTATAACCTGTTTTCCTGTGCATTTGTAATATAGTGGTAGTTCTAATTGAATCTGAGCAACTTTTTAGTGATTGATCGATGATGGTGTCCGAGTGTTTTGCAATAACTTTTTGTCTATTGATGTCATCTTTAATTTCCGTTTCAGTTTGTGGGTCCCACATGAAAATTGTTTGTACATGAATACTGCTTATTTCTGGGATTGAATTCATACCTTCACTGTCTACGTGATCTGAATTTATTTCTGATCTTTACTGAGAGGAATGGATAATTTCCTAATGACTTCTTCTAGTACTAAGTCACTATTGATTAATGCATGGTTTTTGCATTCTGTTTTTGTGTTTGCACACACATTGCGACTTAATGTTTACCACAGTATTTGAAATGGATGGTGAATCTCGATTCTGTGGTGGCAAGTCTTCATTGTAGAACATTTTTTTTTTCTTTTCCGTCTTGATTCCACATTTGCTGCACAGTATTTAATTGCATTCACTGTTTCTTAACCTTTTCCAGGGTAATTCCACATCGGCGTTCTTGTCCAGCAGCATTTAGGCTTTATATGGAACTCCTCAAGCGGCATGCTTTTGCACTTAAAGAATATACTAAATTTCCTACCAATGAGAAGTGAGTGCTTAGTTTTTGTCAACACGTTTTTAATTTCTACCGTTAATGTGCTTAGGTTCTCTCTCTATCTCTCTCTTAAGCTCTGTTGCTGTTTTCTTCTTTACCGTCCACATACTCTAGTTTTTCTGTACCTTATACTGTTCCCATAGATTGGACTACTTCAAACATATTGGTTAGACCCTTTTTGGTAGACCCTTTTTGGTTCTCCTTTATCATTTCTGCTTAAGATTAATATGGACTGAGATAACTAATTGATGTTCCTGTTTAACTCTTGATGTATCTGTGGAATTTGATCTAAACTTGACTGTATATTTGTTATTACGTTGCCTTTATGCAGGATCATGGATTCCTTAGCTGCCATCCTCCATTTCTATCAGATCTTTAGTGTGCGAGCCAATAAAGCTGGCGCTCTTTTGGTCCAGTTCATCTTTTCAATTATTTGGCAGTTAGTTGATGCATCACTAGATGATGATGGATTGCTGCATCTTACACCGGAGAAAAATTCTATATGGCCTACCAAACCTCAAGAAATGGAAGTAGATATGATTGAACATAAAGAGAGACTGCTGACTCTTAATAGCATCATGATGGTTGAGTTGATTGGGCAGTTTCTCCAAAATAAAGTAACTTCCAGGATTCTTTACTTGGCCCGCCAAAACATGTCAGAACTTCAGTCCTTTTTAGAAGTTTATTTTCAAAGTTTGCATTTTCTTTTAGTTTTTATCTTTTTGTTTTCAATATGTGCCAGAGTGGAAGTGACTGTATATAGATTATAATTTTGAAACACTTTAATAAATAATGTAAAACTAAAATCAAATTTATATCTGAGTTTATTTTGGGAAAGTCCATAATCGTATTCTTCACATTTCCTTCTAGCTTTATATATAATTTTCATTTTACTTGATTCATCAATCTTGTTCTTAAATTTTTCTGAGATTCACCAGGTCCACTCACTGGGAAAGCTTTATCCAGCGAATACAGTTGCTTGTAGCAAATTCATCGGCTTTACGAAATTCAAAAGTCATGATAGTAGACGTTTTTCAACAGTTGATATCAGATAATTGCAAAATTGTGTCTCAGCATTTCCAGGGAAGTTCCCTACAAGAGTTCCGTGCTGTAGAACAATGCAGGCCCTTGGGCACTTCTTCTGGTCTTTGTCTTGGGGCTAGTCGTTCTTCTCTTTGCCTTCCTCTTGATTTGCTTCTAGAAGATGCAATGGATGGTTCACAGGTTAATGCAACTAGTGCAGTTGAAATCATTACTGGTAAAGTCATTTTTTATCCCATAACTTTTAAAGAAAAATATTGAAGAAAGAAATACATGTGTGCCTTACAGAATGGAATCTGTTTTTTAGGTTTAGTCAAATCCCTTCAAGCATTTAATGCAACCTCTTGGCATGAAGTCTTTTTGGGACTTTGGATGGCTGCTCTACGCCTTGTTCAGAGGGTATGAACTAAGCTCTGATACTACCTTTAGTGCATGTCTGGTAGTACATTAGACAGGACCAACAAGATTTTAGATTCTTCTCCTTATTACTAGCTAGTTTTAGACAGGACCGTCATTGTTGTTATTGATAACTGATAACATTTGAATTACAGGAAAGGGATCCCATCGAGGGACCTATGCCCCGCCTAGATACTTGCATGTGCATGTTATTGTCGGTCACAACTCTTGTAGTTGCTGATCTTGTTGAGGAAGAGGAAAGTGCCTCGACTGATGAGATTGGATGCAGTATGGTCAGCAAGCATCAAGTTCCCGGGAAGCGTCGCATGGATTTGATATTTAGTCTACAGAATCTACGTGATTATCAGAGCTTGCTAACTCCACCTCAAGCCGTTGTCCCTGCAGCCAATCAGGCTGCTGCAAAAGCAATGATGTTTGTATCAGGCATCAATGTGGACAATGCATACTTTGAGTGCATCAGCATGGGCGAAATGCCAATTAATTGCTGTAAGTATCTCTCCAACTCTATATTGTTCCAACTATAAAATTATACATATTCCCTAATTTTTATCAAAAGAAGTAAAAAATAAAAAGAGTGACATTTGATCCTCATTCACCAATATGTAGAAAAAAGTTGGGCTAACAAGATGAGTTATTTGGAACTCTAGCATAAATGTGTTTTGTTGATTGATAAATCATTGTCTGTGTAAAGATTTTTAATATACGCCTGATTCTTCAAAAAACTTGAGTTGATGTACCTAGAAATCTATAGAGTACTTTTTATACATATCACTGTGTAAACACATGAAAATTGGAATTATAAATCAAATTATTTCTTCTTGTAGTGAGGTTAATGCCTTGAAACTGGAAATTTGAAGTTTCAAGGGTTCTATTCTTAATTAGTAAACCCATTTGTTATGTGATTAGTTCCTCACCTCTTTATGTTTTGGCAGCTGGTAACCTGCATCATTTAATAGTTGAGGCATGCATTGCCAGAAATCTATTGGACACATCGGCTTATTACTGGCCTGGTTATGTAAATGGGCGCATCAACCATCTGCCTCACAATGGTCCCACTCATGTGACTGGTTGGTCATCATTTATGAAGGGATCATCTCTTACTCCAGTCATGGTCAAAGCTTTAGCTTCAACTCCTGCTTCAAGGTATGCATGCAGTGGCCTCTGAACTTTTTCTATTGTTTGTTAGAGCCTATGTTTGGCAAGTGTTTGTAAACACTTGTGTTTATAAACAGATAGAAATGAGTGGTGGATAAGTGGGGAGTACTTGTGAGTCTCACAAAACATGTATATAATTTTTTTTTGACTTTTTGCAAGTGTTCATAATCACTTGCCAAACATACTCACCAGTCTCGATCTACAACTTTATTGTGGAGGGTTTTATGTCTAGCACAATTGTCCGCTGGGATTATATTACTTGGCGATTGATGAGACATTGTTATACAGCTATGAGACTGTTGAACCACGATAATCAAAATACTGTAATTGGGTGGGGGTGCGATGGATTACTAGACAAATCTGCAGGTGAGTAATCAACATCGCACGTAGTCTGTCAAATGCAAATAATTAGCCTAGAGAACCATATTAAGACAAACCAAAGAAAATATAATATTTTATAGCAACAATAAAGGCTTCTGCTTCCAGCCCGAGTGTTAAGAATACTTTGACTTGTAAGCAGTGGCTCCCTAGATGCATTAGGTTGCTGTTAGTAACCATAAGAATCCATTCTGTATTACTAGATTGTGGCCTGGTCTTCAGTTGAGCCTTTTTGTTTCCTTAAGCCAGGTATATCAGATGCTCTTTTTTATTGATTTTGAAAAGAGTAAAGCAACTGAATTTAAGCTCATGGATGTCATGGAAGCTTAGCAGAGATCGAGAAAGTCTTCGATATTGCAGTCAAAGGATCTGATGACGAAAGGATAGCTGCTGCCACAATTCTAACTGGGTCCTCCTTGATTCATGGATGGAATATACAGGTAAAAGAATGAAGAAGTTTTTGTTAAGTTTTCACCTATCCTTGCAAGAAATCCTTTTCCGAAACTAGTTGTAATAGATATTCCTTTTTATCAAATTTGCAAGTTTTATATTGTTTGGTGGAAAAACCTCCTAGTTATCTAATTGTGTTTAGCTCATGATCATGCAGGAACATACTCTTTATTTTATAACTAGATTATTGTCTCCACCATTTCCAGCTGATTACTGTGGGAGTGACAACTATTTGATACGATATGCTCCCATGCTGAACGTCCTCCTAGTTGGGATAGCACCTGTTGACTGTGTCCAGATTTTCTCCCTACATGGTTTGGTAAGTTCACTTTTACAAAGCCAAATTTCTCCTTTGATAGGCATGAGAAAGATAGTTTCATGTTGAATTACTGAGGGCACTTGTATTGATTAGTCCAGTGTTTGGAAATTGTTCATATTATACAACATATCTTTCTTATAAAACAAGTATTACAAGAAATATCCTAAGACATAAACAGCGTCTGTTTAGTTTTGTATTTATTTCGTTTGATGATTTAATGGTTTACACTTTATAGCTACTGGCAGTGATATGTTTGAAGTGTCACAAGGAAATGTCCTAAGACATGACACAAGTTATTTTTAATATTTTTTCTCGAGTCCCTTCTTTGATTAATGAATTCGAAGAGCAGCCATTACTTATGTTCTGGTTTTTTATACAATTAAGCCATGAGTTTCTGAGAGAAATGAAATGAAACAATATTGTTAACTTTTTCCAGGTTCCGCAGCTTGCTGGTTCATTAATGACAATCTGTGAGGTGTTTGGGTCATATGTTCCTGACATCTCATGGACTCTGACAAAAGGAGAAGAGATATCTTCCCATGTTGTGTTTTCAAATGCATTTGCTCTTCTTCTAAAACTTTGGAGGTTTAATCATCCTCCTGTTGAACATGGAGCTGGAGATGTACCTCCAGTCGGATCCCAACTCACTCCCGAATACCTCCTACTAGTGCGGAATTCCCAATTTATACATCCCGAAAACGTACTCAAGGATCCAAATAGAAGGAGACTTGAAAGAGTTACAAGTTTTTTGTCTCCTAAGCCTATATTTGTTGACTCTTTTCCAAAACTTAAAGCATGGTACAGACAACATTTGGCATGCATAGCTTCACCACTCTCTGGTCTCGTCAATGGGACTCCCGTCCATCAAACAGTCGATACATTGCTCAACATGATGTTCAGAATAATCAAAAGAGGAAGCCCATCTGTGATTTCTATTTCATCGGGAAGCAGTAGTTCTTCTGGAGCTGGAAATGAAGACAATTTAAGGCCTAAATTACCTGCTTGGGATATTCTCGAAGCTGTTCCATTTGTGGCAGATGCTTCTCTAACGGCATGTGCCCATGGAAGATTGTCTCCCCGTGAACTCTGCACAGGTTAGTTTGATGTGCATGTTGGACTTCTCTAAGACATTTGCTTCGTTTCACGGCTCAAAAAATGTCACTTGTATGGTTAAGTTGATGGAAGGAGGATCACGTGTATTTTTAAAATAATTTCTTGGAGTGAACAATGTGCTAGTAATCTTCCGTTTACTTTTTAAAATTGTTCCATTATAGGGCTAAAAGACTTGGCTGACTATCTTCCCGCTACTTTGGCAACCATTGTAAGTTATCTTTCGGCTGAAGTAACTCGTGGTGTTTGGAAATCAGTTTATATGAATGGAACAGATTGGCCCAGTCCCGCTGCTAATCTCTCCAATGTCGAGGAGCAGATAAAGAAAATACTAGCTGCTACTGGTGTTGATGTCCCTAGTCTAGGTACAGGTTTGTTATTATTTTGAAAGATAATAATGCTATTCATCATTAGCAGTGACCATCATCCATCTAGGTTGCAACGTATCCTGATTTATTGTCCAATGCTTTCTCACTACCACCTATATTTGGCGATGTTTACACTAATGATGAATTACATTATTCTTTTGAAAAACATGCATGGCCGTAAAATAAAAATCTAAGCTTAACCTGATTGGTTAAGGTTGAAGATAAATAAGTCACTTATTATGACAATAAGGTTGCGTTGCTTTCATAATAAGTAACTTTTTCTACTTAAAAGTAAGGAAAAAAGTAGCATATGTACAAAACAAATACTTAAAATTAACTTTTACTATGTTTTAAGCTTAGCCAGACATGATCCATAGGAATGATGCTTAGGAGCATTTACTTTGATAAAACAGTGTTTCAGTGTAGGGGTTTATATGTAGTCAAAAGTAAATGTTAGAGATGCTTTATGTCTTTTTTACTTCTGGTTTCTAATTTATAATCTTCACATCATTATTTCTTTTATTCTGATACTTTATTATCTTGCAAAACTTATGTTTCTGCAGGAGAAAGTTCTCCTGCTTTGCTTCCATTGCCGTTGGCTGCGTTTGTCAGCCTCACGATAACCTATAAACTCGATAAAGCCTCACAGCGTTTTCTTGATCTGGCGGGCCCAGCTTTGGAGTCTCTTGCAGCAGGTTGCCCGTGGCCATGCATGCCGATAGTCGCTTCCTTGTGGACCCAAAAAGTGAAACGATGGAGCGACTTCCTCGTTTTTTCTGCTTCTCGTACTGTCTTCCTCCACAATAATAATGCTGTAATTCAGCTTCTTAAAAGCTGTTTCAGCTCCACCCTTGGTTTGAGCAGTACCTGCATCTCAAGCAATGGTGGCATAGGAGCACTTCTTGGCCATGGTTTTGGATCGCATTTTAAAGGTGGGATCTCTCCAGTTGCACCAGGAATTCTGTATCTACGTGTTTACCGATCAATTAGGGACATTATGTTTTTAAGAGAAGAGATAATTTCAATATTGATGCAAACTGTGGAAGACATTGCCAGGTTTAGAAAGCCAAAGACAGCAAAAAATGGAACTAAATACGGGCACTTCTCACTTGCTGCAGCTATAACTAAAGTGAAACTAGCAGCTTCTTTGGGGGCTTCTTTAATATTCTTAACCGGTGGCCCAGGATTCTTGCAGTCGTTAATAAAGGAAACTCTTCCCTCTTGGTTTATGTCCATTCATCAGTACGAGCAAGAAGGGGAGTCAAGTGGAATCTTTCCGATGCTCAAAGGGTACGCGCTAGCATATTTTGCTGGGCTTTCTGGAATGTTTATCTGGGGTGTGAACTCGTCATCATCAGCTTCTAGGCATCGTCCAAAAGCTCTTGGGTGCCACATGAAATTTATGGCTAATGCCATTGATGGACGGACATCACTTGGTTGTGATCCAGCCACTTGGCGTGCATATGTCTCCTGTTTCTTGAGTTTGATAGTCAGATGCACACCAGCATGGATATTTGAGGTGGATGTCGAGGTGTTGACAAGACTAAGTCAGGGGCTGAGGCGGTGGAATGAGGATAAGCTGGCACTTGCTTTGCTTGGAGTTGGAGGAGTCCGTACAATGGCCTCAGCTGCTGAATTAATCGTACAAACTGGCTCGTAACTTCTCCTCTTGGTCTGAAAATTTTGTAGATTGGTAATACGTATAGAAGATCTATAGCCATCAGCTTTTTGCATAGGAAAACTTGAGCAGAAATAGAAATGTCGATATCTGTCAAACTGCAGATTCATAGCACGCTGCTAGGCGTGGATTATGAATAGAGCTTAAAAGGGTGTGGCGGATCCACGATGTGGATATACTCTGATACGGAAATTAAGGAGACTTTCGACTCAAGATTATATCATAAAATATCCTATACCAATCCGAAGACAAAACCAATAGCAAATACCCTGAACAATCACAAAACATCCACCCGAACTGCCTTTGTCTGGACTCAAATCTTACACAGTTTATGGATAATTGCCTCATCCTTCCAATAGAATGGCATGCCCAATTTCACCAAGATCCCCGAGAACGATCTAATAAACCTTCTCAAAGATTACTCAAAGTTAATGTTCCCATAATGCTTCAAATCTCGATGAGTGATTTTGAGTAATTAGAACTTGTGTACTATACGAAATATGCAAATAATAAGTCAGTAATAGATGTAAATCCTACGAAATGTGTATATAAAAGTGTATTTCATTTGTTTTTCTTGTTTCTTCGTTAATCTATTAAAAATATCATGGGCATGTTTCGTACGAAATACTAAATAATAAGTACGAGACAATGGATAGCATTTAATTTTTTTAAATTTTAATTCTAAACAATATTGTTGAGTCAGCATGCTAAGTGTGAAGATCAAGCTACATCAAGTTTCACGGGGTGCCTTTCTTCTTAGCACAGAAAGGAACATTGTGCGATAGTAGTCTGACTATCTTCCGTCTTTTCTCAGTCGTTTCGGGACGAAAGAAGATTTAATTACGAATTGTTGTAAGCTTAAAATACACTTGAAGAAAACTTGATCATTGTTTGCTTGAAAACTAGAAATTACAATTGTTGAAAGCAGTAAGTTA
>CAIGRB010109456.1:0-24705 GCA_903798255.1 Fraxinus quadrangulata
TTATTTTTAATCACACATTTTACGAGACTTACAATTTTTATTAACCTTTCAATTATAAATTTCATCAGTTTTATTTAACTAAACTGAAAATTTTGATTAAGAAGAATCGGACAGATATAGGTTAAGTTGAAAGTGAAAAAGTGTACAAAGATTGTAAAATAGGTTCGCCAGACTCACAACAACGCCAAGTAATATATTGGAAAAATTGCAGCAATAGTCACTAACCTATTAAACTTGTGACAAATCCATTTCCATTTTTTACAGTATGATCCCCAATCTATGCTTTACTTGCACAATTAGTCCCTAAAGATGAAATCCGTCTATTTGACGATTTAAAAAAAGTTTGGTAAAAATGACCACTATACATAATTTTAAGCCCTTGTTTGTCTACCATTAACACAAAAAATTATTTGTTACAGTAACATTCTTCACCACATGGTCACCCAATAAAATATTTTACATACAAACCAATAAAGTTACTTTATTTTTAACCACACATTCTCCAAAAATTACTATTCATTACTCTATTTTTTTCTCATTAATGGAAGACAAACACACTCTTAAAATTATCTGACTTTTATATCCGTCAGACTGTCACCCCCATGTCCAAGTATACTTGACTTGTAAATTTGTGAGACACTTTAATATTCATAATATTGATTGTAGATGGACAACATATTTCAAGCATTTTCATTGCACTGACTTGAAGAAGGCCCGAGATAACACTTTCTAAGTCATTTTCAAGTAGCCCCTTTTACAGGATATTACGTGTAATTCCTATATTATTATAATAATAATTCATATAATACATTATACCTTTATTTTTATTCAACTTTCTTCCTGCAGGCAAGATTGTGGCTACATGTCATAAAGTACGTGGAGTTCATTATACAACAGGAGATAAGTGTAATGTCAGAGAATTTTGATCCTAGAAGTTCGCGATCGCAATTGGCAGTGTATCTTTATAAGCATGCGTGTGAAAAGATGAAAGAAGGTTACAAAATAAATTTCGACCTCGTCCCACGTAGCGTGGGCAGGAAGAGAAAGATGAGGACTTCGAAGAAAGTCTGACGTAGTACTATTCATATATGTTTAATGATCATGCAGTATAGTCTAGTTGGTTGTTATGTAGAAATCTTTTCGATTTTTTGCCAGATCTAGTTGGTCCCTTATGCGAAATCTGTTTTTGGGTAGTTTTTGAATGCAATAATGAAACACACTGATATCGGTGATGTATTTTTGGTAGTGAAACTGTTATGCTGTTTTCAAATTTATGTGAGTTCTAGTACTATTCGTATATAATCTTCAGAAATATGTTCATCTACTTATGTACAACGCAGATTTCGTATTTCACTCTTTATAAAATCCGATTAGATTGTTTGAGTTTCACTCTTTAATTTTGTGTTGGTAGTTTCTGTCTACTACCTTCTCCAAATGTTACAAACAATTGCAGTTGGTGAGAATTGGAAGCAGCAGCACAAAACTCATGTCAAACGTCCTACATCTATTTCTTAGGGCTTCTGATAGTAGTGATCGCAAGGTCTATATATAGGATAGAACTTCTCATGGCATTTTGTATAAGCTTCCAAGACATACTGGATCAGTTAGTGAGTGTGTGTTCCATCCCACTGAGCCTATCATTGGCTCCTGCAGTAGGGATAAGTAGATACATCTTGGTGAAATCTAGATTACTTTCTGTAACTTCTCCTTCTTTTCGTATGGTTGCAAGGTGAAAATAGTAGCTGGCTGTTGAGACCAATTTGAGGACTAAGGAAGGTATTGTGAAAATTATTGTTAGTTTTGATTAATATTTGATCTTTGGCATTGATAGATGTTCCATTTTGCAATTATGGCAGGAAGAATTTGTTGTACCATGTATTGTTAGCTAGAAACCGAATTTAGCTATCTTTTCACTCTTGTAATAAGTACTATTGGCTCATTTGACATGATTTTTGCTTTTATTTATACTTCTTGTAGAAAAGTGTCATGAGGAAGTTACCTTAATTGATGTTTGTAAATTAATTTCTCAAAGTGCTGCTTCTTTAAAGAGCTTTTGACTTCTTAAACATGTCATTCTACATCTATTTTAGTAAACAGTTGGTAGTGACATTGTCCCTATTTGGTGTTTATACTTAACAAATATGGGATTAGTGAAGCACCAGTTTTGTTTCATATGTCATCATCGGCTATAATACCGAAAGGCTAGAACCCATGTACGTAAGCCTACTCAACTATGCTTCTCACAAAGGGAGGCATTTCAATAAGCCTAAAAGGATGAATACCAAAAGGTTGGAACCTATGTGTGTAAACCAACTCAACTATGTTAGGTTTTAGTTGTATTGACAATTCTTTAAACAAAATGATTATTATAAAAGAATATAATTGTCACAAAAGAGTTGTAAAGGTCAAGGAGTCTTTTAGAAGATTGTATAGATGAATTAGGAATATTTGAGTTCGAGTATGGAACAAGAACAAATAGTTGTCGGATTTACGCTAGCATGTCGTCTGGCTGATGCACAGGGGCGAATTCTTGGTAAAATATTTAGCCAAAATTTCACCTATGATGGCACTGAGGTTCCACTCATTCAGCCCACAAATTTATACAATGCAAACGAAGAAAGATAAATGCAGCAATGTAAAGGAACATAGAATTTACGGGTAAACACCCAACTTATTTATTACTCCACAATAATACAAGAACACGAAGGAACACTGAAGGAACACCACACCCTCTCTGTGTGTGTCTCATCAGTCCAAACCTTCAAATATATAGAGCCAAAATTCTTGTGCAGTTAATACTCTTAACTGCCAAATGGATAAAACGACCCATTATGACTAAAATTGCTAGAAAACTGCCTCCCACTACATTTCCCATCAATTGTCCATACTTTCCACCTGTATGGACCACGAAAAATGCCCAACACATGTGTCAAACATGTGCTTGATTTGGACAATCGAATTTGTGGACTATAGCACACTGAACAGTAAGTTGGATTCGTTCATGCTTTGCCAATTTCTTCCGATCCGCATCACTTTGACACCAACCAAATTGAAGCATTACGCCCATAAATTGAAACCCACATTTTCCTTACTCTGAAATTCGAAGTGTACATCATCAACACACCTACCACAAAGCAGAATCATTGTCACTTGCCTATCATCGACTCTTGCTCAAGCGACACACCTCTGGCTCGCCTATCGCTGGCCTGGCATTTGAGCAACGTTGTTTTTCGAAAAACCCTAGTTTGTATTTTTCAAGAGTTTTATCTATCATATATTACCTAAACACTTCTTATTATAAATACTCAATGCCCAATACCTTTTTGGTGGTGGTTGATCATTGTTTTACTTTCCTATATCATTATTCCAAGATCCAACAACACATCCAAATATTTAGATTAACCTTTTGATTCATATACTACCTAAACACTTCTTATTATAAATACTCAATGCCCGATACCTTTTTGGTGGTGGTTGATCATTGTTTTACTTTCCTATATCATTATTCCAAGATCCAACAACACATCCAAATATTTAGATTAACCTTTTGATTCTTGAGATTAATCAACTACAAGTTTGGGAAAAATATCAAATTCATATAATCCAAAATATCCACTTCCTGGATATTATCAAGAAAGAATTTTCTCAATAGCTTTCAAAGGTTACTAAAGGTTGACGGAAGTTGGACTAGAAGCACAGGAAGAGTACAAGAATGAGACATTCTTGGTGTTCCATAGGAGATAGACAATTCTAGAAGATCGGGAGCAGGTGTGAGTGAAGTACGTTTTAGCGGGTCTTGCAGATTACATGAATTAGATTAGTGAGTCTAATAGGTTTTCTGGGCTGGATCATATATTAAGTTCTTATTGTCTATAGTGGAAACTATTGGTTTGGTCCCGAAATTTTTACCCAGTTAAGAATTTTCTTCATCGTCAAATCTCGTATTATTTACTGCTTTAATTATTTATTTCTACAATTCAACATATGATAACTTGATTTGATTGACTAAACATCTAGAACAATTAAAAAATGACTTGTTGTTTCTAATTGATAAATTTATTTCCGCGTTATTCACCTATTAGGTATTTTAGGGCTGAATTAGTAACTTTCAAATGGTATCAGAGGCTAAATTTGATTCCTAACCCTAGTTTTCTAGATAAGTAGTTCATTATCTGTTCTGTCGTATTTTCATGGCAGTAACTATGCCTATTGAAAAGTTAGAATGAGGGCCTTCCTGAAATTGATGGATGAGCATATCTGGTTGAGCGTAGTGAATGGTTGGATTGCCCCTATCGACCATAGTTGTAGGTGTGGTAATCCCTACTGATATTTCAACTTGGACTAAGAAAGATTTAGATGAGTGTAATTGGAATAGTAGAAGGCCTCATGCTCTATTTATGGCTGTATCACCTGAAGAATTTAGGCGTGTGTCTATGTGTAAGGTTGTTAAAGAGGTTTGAGATATTTTACATACCACACATGAAGGAACTCAGACTATTAAGAATTCTAAGGTATAGATATTGACTACTAGGTTTGAAAAAATTACGATGAATGATAATGAGACCTTCGATGACTTCTATGTGAGCTTGAATGACATAGTTAATTCTAGTTTTAACCTAAATGAGAGAACCTGAGTATTAAATTGTCAGAAAAATCCTAATATCATTACCTGAATGATTTAGGCCTAAAGTTATGACTATCGAGGAGAGCAAGGACCTAGATGTTGTTAAGATTGAAGAATTGGTTGGATCTCTCTAAACTTATAAACTCTCCATATCTCAATCTAAGAAAAGCAAGTCTATAACCTTGAACACTGTTAGGGAAGAACAATATGATTCATGTGATTCAGAATCACATAACGATGAGGAAATATCCCACTTTGTTAAAAAATTTCAAAAAATGTTTAAAAATAAGAAGAAGACGAAAGAGAGACATATAGGTGATTCCATGAGTCTAGAAAGAGATCCAAATTTATGAGATGTCATAAGTGTCAAGGTTTTGGCCACTATAGAAGTGAGTGCCATAATGGTAAGAGAAATCAGGATAAAGCTATGAATGCAACTCTCACTAATGACGAGTATAGCTCGGATAATCAAAGTGAGATGTCTTCACATGAGGAGAGTGGGAAGTTTATGACATTCACTGCTAGGATTAAAAATGAATTTGATAAAGACAGTGAGAAGATTGAGGAAGTAGATAGTGGTGACCAATATGAGGAAGATTTTGAAAATGAGGATGAGATTTGTGAGGCTTATCAAAAATTATTTGAAGAGAGTTTTAAGATTAAAAAGGTGAACAAAGCTTTGTTTAAGAAGGTCAATGAACTTAAACTAATTAGAGAGAAACTTGTAAATGACTTTCAGGAGTCTACCTTATGCCTCAACAAATTAGAAGCTGTAAATCGATCCCTAGAGTCTAAGATTAAAGGTCTTACAAGTGAACTTGAGAAGTCCTCTAGGAGAGTTAGTGAGCCGATCATTGAGAATGAGAAATTAGAATGACTGGTTAAGAACCTTTTAAGCGAACTTGAATATTCCAAGTCTCAACTTCTTGCTTTCTATAGTTGATCTAAAAATCTGGACAGTTTTTTGGAGTTGAACAAGCCCGCTAGAAACAATGAAGGTTTAGGATATAATCAGACTTATCATAATAGGGCTAATGCTTCCAAAACCATTTTTATCTTTGCCACCAACCAACCTTCGTATGTTCCTAATCCTAAACTCAAGAATAAGGGTATAGTAGGATAGAGGCTTAGTAGACAACGTAGGACCTACCAACCTAGGAATAGATATCAACGACCACATACCTTTGGACCTAGGTTTATCTCTACTCGTTTCAATTGTGGTGAGTTTGGATATATTAGGCATTGGCGTCATAAATTCCTGAATAGAAATAGAAATCAGAATTTCACTAGAGTTAGAAATCAGAATTTTGATGGCCAAATTGACTTCCTTACTAATCAAGTTAAGTTATTTGACCAAGTTTATGATAGAGTTGACTCGAGATAAATCTTCCACTAGCCAGGTCTATGTGAATAAGAGTGATCTGAAAAAATTAAAAATTGATCATAGTACTCTTACATGTAAGAGCATTTGTATACTTAATTGATTATGTACTTTTAATACGTGCTTATGCTTTTTAATTGATTTATTCATTATTGCATGCATGTCATTTTTTTGTTTGATTTTATTTTAGGTAGGTTGATTTTTTTTAAATAAAAAAATTTGAAAATTTGAAAAAAATAAAAATAAAAAAAAGAAAGAAAATTCTTTACTACAACATGATATATGATTTACTTGAACATGTGTATTGTGACCAAGTATGAGTTTAATTGATATGCTGTAACATATTTTTCATTACTTTGTTTAGGTTGATGTAGAGTACTTAGTATAATTTTCTTTATGTACCATCTGCATTGTACACGCTATGATTTCGTGATTAAGTCTTGATCGCGTGTATGAGACTTGTGATATCCGTCATCTGTTGGTAAGGTGACCTTGAATATGGATTGACCTTAATTTAGTAGACCTAATCTCTAGTATATCTCCTTAAATAAAATAAAATTTTTTCATCTCTCTTCTTTGAAGTCTGTTTGACTCGAGTAATTAAGTTCGAGGAGTTTCTCATAAACTGATGCCCTATAGTCAACTGACTTAGAGTCATTGGTCCAAAACTCGTTACATGTGTCATCTTAGTCTCTTAATAAAGAAGAGTCTGCACATAAGATATGAAGAATTGAAGAGAAAATGATGAGTTTAAAAAGAAAAAATATAAATTGTGTAAAAATGTATATATGCTCAAAGAAAGGGGGAAAAATAATAATATATATGAAAAATGAGCTTCATTTACAGGTCCTAATATATATATTATTAGTTTGACTTTCATTAGTAGGGGAATAAATTTATTTAACAGTGATATTTAACATGTCATTTTTCACAAATTTAAAGTTTGAGGTCTTGATCATAAAGAATTAGTGGTACTTAATACACAAGTCATTTATACAATTTACTCCATTTAGACTTGAACCAAGTATGTGGGAAAGTTGACAGATTATTGATTATGCTTGTGCATACTATCAACTGCATTTTTGAGTTATTATATATTGTTCTTATAGTTACTTTTGTCATTTGTGACGAAAAGGGAAGAGACGATGAGATGGTGGCATTTAAATTTTAATTTATTTTGTAGTAAGGGGGAGATGATTTTTTTGTTTTGAATACTAAGTTTTTTTGAGTTTTAATGTTTTGTGATATTAATGCTTTAGTTGGTGTTTTGATTAACAATATTATTACTTATCAATCTAGCTAGCATATGATATTATATTTCAACTATTCTATTTCCTGTATCACGTGTTTTTACATTTGGTATTTGAGTTATTGATTTCAAGAAACAGGTTTCAAGAAATGCAAGAGGCAGTTGGGTAGATTAATTTTGTTTTTACATCCTTCACTTGTATTGTACAATTTTGTTATAGAATGCCAATGGGGGAGATTGTTAGGTTTTAGTTGTATTGACAATTCTTTAAATAAAAGGATTATTGTAAAACAATAGAATTGTCACAAAAAAGTCATAAAAGTCAAGGAGTCTTTTGGAGGGTTGTATAAATGAATTATGAGTATTTGAGTTCGAGTATGGAATAAGAAGAAAGAGTCGTCGAATTTAAGCTAGCCTGTCACCTAACTGATGCTCGAGCATCCAAAGTAGAATCATTATCGCCCAGCTCTCGCTTGAGTGACACACCTCTCGCTTGCTTGTCATTTGGTGACGGTGTTTTTTGAGAAACCTTAATTTGTGTTTTTTATGAGTTTTATCTATCATATACTACCTAAACACCTCCTATTATAAATACCCAATGCTCAGTACGTTTTTAGTGGTGGTTGATCATCGTCTTACTTCCCTATATCATTATTCCAAGATCCAAGAACATATCAAAATATTTAGATTAACTTTTTGATTCTTGAGATCAATCAACCACAAGTTTGGGAAAAACATCAAATTCATATAACCCAAAAACTCACTTCCTAGATATCATCAAGAAGGTACTACTTTCTCAATAGCTTTCAGAGGTTATTGAAAATTGAGGGATGTTGGACCAGAAGCATAAGAAGAGTATAAGAACAAGGCGTTCTTGGTGTTCCACAGGAGATAGACAATTCAAGAAGATTGAGAGCAGGTGTGAGTGAAGTATGTTCCAATGGGTCTTGGAGATTACAGAAATTAGATCACCGAATCTAGTGAATTTTCTGGACTAGATCATATTGTAAGTTCTTATTTTCTATAGTGGAAACTATTGTTTTGGTCTCGAAATTTTTTACCAAGTTAAGGGTTTTCTCCGTCATCAAATCTTGTGTTATTTATTGTTTTAATTATTTAAAGCGACAATTCAATATAAGATAACTTGACTTGATTGACTAAATATCTAGAACAATTAAAAAGTGATTTGTTGTTTTTAATTGATAAATTTAATTTCGTGTTATTCACCTATTATTAGATGATTTTTTAGGGTTGAACTAATAATTTTCAAACTAGACTTCTCACAAAGAGAGGCATTTTCAATAAGTCTAAAAGGGCTAAACAAAAAAAATCACTCAATAGGTAACGTAAATCCGAAGAAGCGAATGCCTAAAAAATACCAGGTGGTTCAAAATGTAATGTGGCAAACATTTCATATTGGAACTTTAATTTCGAAAAATTTAAACAACAAGGATATACGACAAATATATATACATCTTACATAATTAATAAAAGGAATATATTTCAGTGATGGAACGAATAATGTAATAATCAAATTTGATTATGTGATAACACCAAGTAAAAAAAAAAAGCATTGTAACAGTTTTAATACGACATGAAAAAATCAGATGATTTTCAAGCACATTGTCTCGTTCCTTGATATCTAAATCAAATCGCCAAACCTCGTTTATGCTTGAATAGATAACAAAGTGGGAGTGGTTGTTTACGAGTTGTCTTGTTGTGTCTCCTACCGCCACACCTTCCACATATTATTGTTTTTAAGTACTCTATCCTAGTCCATCTTCTCGTCTTCTTAGAATGAATTCAAGTGCAAAACATAGATTGAAATGCTAGTAAAATTTGAAACATTTAAACAATAAATTTAATCAAAAATACAGAGAAAATTTACTATTTTGTTGTGAAAAAATCCCTATTTATATGTTGATGTAACACAACAACCAGAATCATCTGTAAGGAAAAGAAGGATATAAAAATGGTGTATATTGAATTGAAGATGAAGAGTGATGGGGTAATCAAATATCCTGAATGTTATGAGGTTAAACATGACTTCTTTTTTTGAATAATTGAAACAACATCACAAGAGTAATTGATTTCCTTGTTTATAGCCATTCAATGAATTTCAGCTACATTGGGTTAAATGGGGAAAGTTGTATTTGATTATATTTTATACATTATGCAGTATATTTATAAATTAGAGAATATGTAGCATTACATGAATTTATTATTTCATATGTAAATACAATTTTTCCCTTAGTTTTAACTTAACTACGTCCATTTAGTTAGTCTATTTCACACTTGCACCTATATTTGATATTTTTATGGACGCCCCTTCCCCATCTTTCCCTATTCTGGTTTGGTGGCGCACTTTATCAATCGGATCTGTAAAGATCAATACTGATGGATACGTCAGGATGGTTATGCGAGTAGGGAAGGCATCATCAGAGATCACGCTAGACACTGTATCAGGATTTTCTGAGCTTCGTATGGACCATGTATGATATTAGAGGCATAGCTCCGAGCTATTTTTGATGGGATTTTCTTTGCTCAAGGACTGGATTATTCAGCAATTTAGGTTGAGTCAGATTCTACATTGGCTATTCACTCATCACTGGAGGAGGATGACCATGAACTATTCATGGTATACTTATACGTATCATAGACATCATATCTTTCGACAGAGATACAGTCTACCACATTTACAGAGAAGAAGCCAGGTTGCAGATGCTCTTGCTGGTGAGAGTTGGGATCATCGACGATATCAGGTATACAGTCTATTGGGAACTAGTACAAGTTGACAGACATGGATTGCCCAATATCAGAGTTTGAATTTTATTTTAACTTTCAATATTTATTCTTTGTCTTTTCTTTTACATTAGTTTTATTATAAGGGAAGTAGTACTTCCTTGTTTATTGCTTTATTCTTCATCAGTTACTTTCATTGTAAGAGAAGTAGTACTTTATCATTTACCGCTCTCCTTATTTTCATGTAACCACTGTATTTCTCCGCCACAAGTAACCAGGGTATTCCACCTTAATAAAATCTCAGAGGTACCGCACTCCTTTAACTAAAAAAAAAAAAAGAGAACGAAAGGGGCTTTCCTAATTGAAAACACGATTTCAAAGTTGGAAGCTCCCGTTTTAACGCCCATTCAATCAAATAACAATATTTTACTGACAGTGATAACTATTAATTCATTGATCAACACTTACTACATCAATAAAACGATATGCCCATGTTTGGTATGGATTAAAATCAGATTTTCAGTACATTTTGATAAATGTTCATGAAATGTATAGTTGAAAATTTGTAGATCCCACGAAATATTTGGTTAAAATTATTTGTTGACTTTGACTTTGATAAAAATCTAAATTTTAATTTCTACCAAACAAGGGCTATATCTAAAATAGAAGGTTAAAAGTTGTTCCATATTTTTGGCCATTTGTATAAAGATAAATAATGGGAAAATGGTATAATAAATGAAATATTGAAATCTTCATTACAACATCAATGCAATTCTCCATCACTAAATTTATTGTTGACATCAAAATCAAGATAAACAAATTTCACTCTCTAAACTAATTGAATTCTACTGAAAATAAGAATTGTAAGGGAAATGACTTTGAAAAAAAATGTATTCAATTTTCATATCAACATTTGTTCCAAACTATAGCTATTTATAGATTTCTGATGAGACCATAAGAGTAATTAAGTCTTTTCCTTTAACAGCACGTGGCGTCGTTGATTAGCGAGCTTTTATTGAATTGTTTTCATTTTCACATTTTATTCACTATTCTACTCGTTCTTTCATTGATTGTGAAACCATGTATAACAAGTTTAACATTTTTTTTTTCGCATGTGCTTCAATGACAATTTTTGTTGATAGGGAATAGTCTTGAAAACAAATAGGAGTATTTTTGTTTGTTCAATAATATTACACTCATAAGCCTCGTGCGCTCGTCATTCATACTAAAAAATAAAACTTATGACTTCGCAATTGATAGTGACTTAGATTCGCGCATAATCTCACAATCTTTTCTTAAAAATACTTGCTCACAGTGGTATAGTTTCGCCCAGAGCTATTTTTTAAGTATCTGAAATCAAAGTTCAAAATGTTCACAACTGATTGTAAAATTAATTGGCGTAACATAAGAAAATTATAGTGGACAAAACACAATTATGTAAAAATATAGAAGAGAGGACCTTCTTTTCTAGTCGTACCTCTACA
Source organism: Fraxinus quadrangulata (assembly GCA_903798255.1). Lineage (NCBI taxonomy): Eukaryota > Viridiplantae > Streptophyta > Magnoliopsida > Lamiales > Oleaceae > Fraxinus > Fraxinus quadrangulata. The sequence goes on from CAIGRB010109456.1 coordinate 11,481, forward strand.
AGAAAAGGAAAATGAAAAGACGATATTTATGAGTTTCCAGGCTGTTCTAAAGTGAGTATAGAATGATTGAATGACTTCCCACATTTTCACACTGGTGCTTTCTCTGCATTACAGCTTCCATATGACTCTTTTTACTCTGATATTGTACTACTTTCACTTTTAGATTCCACAACAACATTTGTAGTAGCTCTCGTTTTCAAAACCATTTCCTTATACTCATCGTTAGTATTTGAAAGCATTGTAATGGCCCCTCCTACTCCTACGGAATCTTCAATGTTTGAAAGCATTATTCTCAAATCAATATTCAGGTCTAATGTTTGATTATACGAGAAACACCAATCATCCAGAGTAAATACCCTTGAACAAGTTTTTAGAGAGCCTAGAATTCTCATTCATCTTAACTTTGGTGCACCCGTCAATGACTCACTCAAAAATGCTGCTTTGACACAGTCAATCACGTTGACCAAAACGATGAATTTAAGTGATGACTTTAACAAAAAAATCAACTCACCAACCTTACCAAAATTTTGACAAAGTAACGGTAAGGATAAGAGTGAGAAAACACTAGACGAAAGAATATCAAAGCAACGCCAATATGAAATGTATGCAAAGTCGAGGCAAGAGTTGAACTCTTTGTCCTTAAAGTTGAATTTGCCCCGTGACGGTGTCTAAGTATGATTGCAATCAACTCTCAAGATACAACAACAAATTTCTTGTGTTAATAACACTTCAAAACACAAGAACAACGAACCAAAAATTGGATTTTGTAGTCCTTTGCTTTATGCAAAATTCAGGTTAAGAGGAGATGAATTTAATGTTATGCTATAATTGTATATCATTTGGATGAACAAATGGATGTCTCAATGGTGTAATTTATAGAGAAGGAAATGTTGTGAGTGAAGTGCAGCGTCCCAAACTCAGTAACATTTGTTAAGGGTCGCAGCTTTTCCTGTCACTAGCCTGTCACCCTTGTGTCGCTCGAGCGTAAGAAACAGAGACTATGTTGCTCTTCTGTCACTCTAGCGGCCTCTCACTCAAGCGCTAGGTGAGCGACGAGTTGGACAAATTTCCAACCAAGTTCCTCTATTTTCTTCCAACTTTATCCATAATTTCTCTTTCACCCTAAATTGGTTTGGAGATTCCAAATATACCATGATGATCTACTCGACGAGTAGAACATGTTAGTCTATTTATTTTCATAATTTGACTATCGGATCTAGTCCAAATATTTGGTCGAACTTGACACGCAAGTCACTTTTTCATGATTTAATACTTAACCAATTCCAACAATCCTCCAAATGAATGGAAATTTCACAATATGCAATCCAAAAAATGCAAATGATATGTAGCTTGTGACTTTGAACCATCCTTAGATGAATACAATCGAATTTACTAGGATAATTGGTGAACACGATGTCTTGAACCATTTAACCGTTCATGTAAATCAAAACAACTGTACCAACACCATAACTTATCTAACCATTTCGGTTGTCATGGTTGTATTCATTTTGGCCCTAAACAACTCTTGATTTCATAAGTGCTTTAAGATAATTTAAGCCTCAAATTCTAGTCGAACCGGTCCCACTTCACACTTATATATGTGACCTCCTATAGTATTGTATCATACAACTCTCATCTTCTTTTAAGATATAGGAGTCATTAAAAGTATGCACTTATCTTTATACATTTATTATTCTAGCACTTTAGGTTTGTAGGAACGGGAGTAAGTGCTTTAAACTAAATCTTTCATAACTTAGTTGTCCTATTGAATCAAGATATTGGGATCTCCAATCTACAAAGTTGGGTTTCCTCTATGTTGATTCCATTCGATAAGCTTTAGGCCCATTCCCTTATAAAGATGGTATACTTGATCTATAGTTAATCATTTCGTCAACAGATCCGCTATATTATTTTATATATATTTAACATAGTTAATCGAGATATACCATTCGATATCAACTGTTTAATGGTATTGTGTCTCCGATGAATATATCGAGATTTACCATTATACATACTATTTTATGCCCTTATAATTGTCAATTGATTATCACAATGTGTATTAATCGCAAGTACCGATTTTTCCCAACACGGAATATCCTCGAGAAAATTACGAAGTCGTTTTGCTTCTTCTCCGATTTTATCTAAAGCAATAAACTCAGTTTCCATCGTGGATTGAGCAATACAAGTTTGCTTAGATGATTTACAGGACACAGCTCCGCCTCCGATGGTTAACACATAACCACTTGTAGACTTTGAATATTTTGTAGCAGATATCCAATTTGCATCGATATATTATTCTAATACTACATATCTTGAGTAGTGTAATCCATAATTAACCCTATGTCTTAAGTATTTAAGAACTATAATTAATGCTTTCCAATGGTCATTACTGGGATTATCTATAAATCTACTCAACTTGTTGACTTCATATGCTATATCAGGACGTGTGCAGTTGGTAATACACATCAAGCTGCCTATAACGAGTGAATATTTTAATTGAGATACAAGATCACCAGTATTTTGGTTAAGTGTAAACTTAAATCTACTGATGTTTTAACTGGTTTATCATCATACATCTTAAACTTTTTAAGTTTAGCCTCAATATATTATGATTGAGACAATGACAAACCGTCAAAAGTTTTAGAGATTTTAATCCCTAATATCACTTCACAAACTCTCATATATTTCATGTCAAAATATTTTATTAACATTTTTTAATCGAGGTAATAATGTTCGAATTATTTTCCATGATTAGCATATCATCAACATATAAACATGCGATCACGTATCTACTAGATGTGGTTTTGATGTAAATACATTTGTCACATTCATTAATTTTAAAACTATTTGACAACATAACTTTGTCAAATTTTTCATGTCATTGCTTCGGTACTTGTTTTAATCCATACAACGATTTTACAAGCTTATATACCTTATTTTCATTTCCAGAAGTAATAAAACTTTTATGTTGTTCTATATATATATATTTCTTCTTTTAATTCACTATTCAAAAATGCAGCCTTAGCATCCATTTGATGTATTTCAAGATTATGCAAGGCAACAATTACAATCAGGACACGTATAGGCGTGATCCTTATAACAAGTTAATAAGTATCAAAGAAATCTAGTCATTCCTTTTGTTTATATCATTTGGCTACTAGTCTAGCCTTATACTAGTCTATTGATCCATCCAACTTCAATTTCTTTTTGAAAATCCACTTCCAGCCTAAAACTTTGTTTCCCCGAGGAAGTTCAACAAATTTCCAAGTATGGTTATTCATGATAAATTCAATTTCATTATTAACTGTTTCTTTCCGAAAATGAGCTTTGGGTGAGGGCATTGTTTTGTTAAATGTCTGATTACGCCCAAAGAATAACATGGTAGTTGTAGTACAGCTTTGGGGTGTCATATCCACAGGGAGATGAAAAATGCTTAAGGGTTCCAAAAGGAGATGAGTTATTGTCTTCAATGTGTAATAAAATTAAATGTTGAAAGGTGAAATTAAAATCAATAATTTGAGACAGTGAAACAAAGGAATTCCCTCAATCGGATCAGATCAATCACATTAATTATTCCATTTTTATTACACAATTAGAGGCTTTCATCCCAACACTCTAATCGGAAGATATATCGAGAAAACCAATTTAATTCTAACGTGATGCTAATGGTTAATCTTCCTATTGCAATGTTCACACTTGGTTTATCGAAATCAGATTCAAAATCNTATGACCAATTTAATAAATACTAAGTCAATCTTAAAATTAATTCACGATGAGGAAAATAAACCATTAAATCAATTTAATTTCAATTGTAACTCTAGAATCTAGTTTCCCTATAACACAATTATTCATACATGTATTCTAATGACATCAGAAAAATGACTTTATACTTTTAGCATAAAGTAGTAAACAATCCACCAATAATACTCATGAGATTATAATTTAACAAATATTTCAACTCATAGATAGAAAGCCTGACTGAATCTATGATTAATTTAATAAAAGCTAAACCAATCTCATTACATATTCATGGAAAGAAACTATAAATTCTAGAGTTGTTCAACAAGAAAATACCAAAATATATGAATAATAGATGTGATATCACCAATTCTGAAAGAGTTCCTCCCTAGCTTCACCAAGATTTTAGTTCTTCAAGGATTTCTTGAGCCAAAATGGATGAAAGAATGATGAATAATGAAGAATGAGGAGTTCTGGAAGGATCTCCCCTAGTTTAGGGTTTCAAAACATGTATTTATAGTTATTTCTATAAGTGGTTGACTTAAATTCAGAAACCAAAAATTTCTCCCCATTTTGGCTTGAAGTGTGCACCTAGTGTAAACTAAGGTGCGTGCCTTAAGGATTTTGGTAGCCTCAATCGAGGTTGCCTTGGTGTGAGGCGTGCGCTTCGCCTGCAGGAAAGGGTGCGCGCCTTGCAACATTTTTGGGCTATAACATTTTCTCTTTATATCCAATTGAGTTTACTCAAGATGAGTTAGAAAACTAACTTAAAGGGCTACAACTTTGTTTGAGATACCATCTTCGAATTCGATCATTTTCCATGTCAAAAATTGGTCTCAATATGAGGCTGAAAATCGGGTGCAAAACTTTTCAGCTTGAAAGTTGATATGTGATAATGTCTTGACTATATTTCATCACTTTGACTCCTTTCCTTATCCAATTGACCTCTAAAACTCTCGAATCTTCACTCCATCGCCTGTCACATCTGTGGATTATTTGTAACTTGGTCCCTTAACTTACGTTTTCCTCAATTTTGGTCCTTTTTCACTTGTTTCTTATTTTCGCTACATTCATCACTTTGTCATGCAAAACGTAAATTACATAGAATTAAGCTATATTCCAATATATTAATCAACAATTTTTCATATTTTGACAGTAAGATAAGTGTGTAAAAACGCACTTATCAATGTCTTCAGATTATTTTCTAATAGATATGTTAGAAAAATCTGGACCAAAGGTCTTATGGATCATTTTCCTTTTACTGCGCATTGGTTCTTCATCTACTTGATGATCACTATCTTCTTGATAGTTTCCAATTGCATTATCGTAAATTGGTTTGTGTGAGCTTACTTCTTTCTCTTTGTAAAGAAAGATGTATTCAAAAAATACAGCATTCCTTAATTCAACGATTGTATCTATATGTACATTAAGTATTTTAGATTTGTGAACTAAAAATTGATATGCACTACTATTGTTTTCATATTCGATAAAGACACAATCAATTTTCTTAGGTCCAATCTTTACTTGTTTAGGTTTAGGTATTTGTACCTTTGCCAAACACCCCCATACTTTAAGATATTTGTAGGAAGGTTTCTGGCCATTCCATAAGTCATAAGGTGATTCATTCTTACTCTTGTGTGGTATTTTTATTAAGGATACGATTTACAAAAAGTATAGCTTCCCCCACAAGATTTGAGGTAAACCTGAATTAATCAACATTTCATTTATCATTTTCTTAAATATTCGATTCTTGCGTTCAGCAACACTATTAGATTGAGGTGAATATGACGTTGTTGTTTGATAAATAAGTCCAAATTTTGAACAAAATTCTTCAAATTTATATCTGATTTACCTTAGATATTGCATCAGATTCAGTGATATTTACTTAGGCTTGCTTTTTAGATCTACGACAATCAATAGAGCGATGTCCGACCTTTCCACAATTATAACAATTGCCTTTGAACTTCTTTGCATTCTTCTTGGATGGTTTGATGGAATGCTTTCTTTTCTTGCTTTTGTTATAGGATTCCACCACATTATTGGTTGTGGTATATGGCTTCCAACTCGCTTGTTTGAATTCGATTATCTTTTTCAATTCTCAATTAGACAATGAGTTCTTCAATATTCATCTCCTTGCGCTTATATTTAAGATAATTTTTGAAGTCCTTCCACATGGGTGAAATTTTCTCAATAATTACAATCACTTGAAATGATTCACTTATAGACATATTCTCGACGTGAATGTCATGGAGTATAACCTGTAATTCTTGAACTTGACCGATGACTGTTCTAGAATCTAACATTTTGCAGTCTAAGAATTCTCCACAATGAAATTTTTAGTTTCTGCGTCTTCAGTCTTGTATTTCTTTTCCAAAGATTCGCATAGTTCCCTTGCAGATTTCATGGAACTATACACATTATATAATATGTTATCCAACCTATTCAAAATATAGTTTTTGCATAAGAAGTTGGAATGTTTTCAAGCATCTAATGCACTCAATGAGCTCTATTATCTTTCCCTTCTTGTACGATGGAAGCATCATTTTTCAAGAGTTTTACCAAGTTTAGGGTCATGAGTTAGAACAACATTTTCTGCTGTCGTTTCTTGAAATCAATCTCACTAAACTTCTCCGATCTCTCTCCATGTGGAACGAAATTAGTATGAACGGTAGTAGGGGCAACTGCAACTGAAGGAATCACAACGGTAGGAGCCAAGTTAGGTAACATTCATTCTGAAGTTCCCATATTCGAAGTATCATTTGAAGAGGTATCAATATTGTTAACCATATTCATTTCTGTTTACACAAAATAGAAGATAAACTAAATTCAAAATTCGAGAATGAATAAAAGAAGTTAAACCGAAGCGAAATTAGTTTAACCGAATACAATACTATAATACAGTTATCACTCAATTGGAATATTCGACTTAAATGATGGATTTGAGTGATAATAACCAAAAAATCAACTTACCAACCTTACCAAAATTTTAACAGAGTAACGGTAAGGATAAGAGTGAGAAAACACCAAACGAAAGAATGTTAATGCAACGCCATAAGAAATGTATGCAAAGTTGAGACAAGAGCTTTTTTTCTGTAAAAGAGGACGATGCCTCCAAGTTTTATAGATCAACCCTCATGTATGGCAGAGGAATACCGTGAATACAATCAACTTTCCAATCATAAACAAACCACATTAAAGACGAAACTTTTAATAAATTCGTATATATGGAAAAAGATTTCTACTTGATATAATCAAGTCGTTCACTGTTACAGGAAGATCTGCATGTCATGAAAGACTGTCGTGTTTCCACCTCTACCAGTTTTAGATAAAGTATCTGGAACTTGGTTTTCTTACCGAAGGACATGCCTAAAAACCACTTTTTATCTCATCATAAGATCATTAATCTCCTTCCATTCTTTCCAAAATTTCCATTCTGTACATCTTTTCTTGAGGAACCAATTCACAACAACTTGAGAATCACTTTCATTAATAATCTTTGGAAAGTTTGTCCTTAAGTCAAATTTACTGTGCAATGGTGCATACGGATAATGGCAATCAACTCCCAAGATACAACGACAAACTTCTTGTGTTAGTAGCACTTCAAAACACAAGAACAACTAACCGAAAATTGGATTTTGTATTCCTTTTAAGTGAAAATGGAAAAACCAGGTTTTATACAAAATTTAGACTAAGAAAAGATGAATTTGATGTTATGCTATGGTTGCATATCATTGGGAAGAACAAATGAACATCCCAAGGGTCTAAGTTATAGAGAAGGAAAAACTGTGAGTGAAGTGCCGCCCTAAACTCAGCAACATTTGCCAAAGGTTGCAGATTTTGCTGTCGCACTTGCGTCGCTCAAGCGTCAGAAATAGAGACTCTGTCACTCATCTGTCATTTGAGTGACCTTCTCGCTCGAGCGCTAGGTGAGCGGTATAGTTGGACAAAATTCCAGCCAGTTTCCTATGTTTTTTTCCCCCAAATTTAGATTGTAATTTCTCATTCACCCAGAATTAGTTTGGAGATTCCAAATATACCACGACGATCTACTCGACGAGTAGAATATGGTAGTCTATTTATTTTCATAATTTGACTATCGAATCTAATCTGAATATTTGGTCGGAGTTGACAAGAAACTCACTTTTTCAGGGTTCAATACTTAACCAATTCAAACAAATTGCACTAACATTTGATCACTTTGTTCCCCATATTGTACTGCACTAACATTTGATCACTTTTTTCCCCATATTGTACTCACCATTGTGTGAACTATAGCATAGGATTCAACTTCCATAATATTGGGCATATAAACAGACCTGGGCTCACAAACACACCCTAATCATTCTTCAAAAGGTCAATAATAATCAAATGTCCAGGTTGATCCTTTTCACTAATCATAAGGAGACAATAAGGGAGCATACATTATTAGTAATATCAAAAGCTTCATCAATAAACAAAATGCATCTCCTACCGGTCTATCAAGAGAATAGAGAATGAGATAACAAGCATAATAGCAAGAACACCGAAGAAAAATAATAGACTTTAATGCGCGATCGATGTCTTCAAATGATATTTACCCCTCTAGGATTATTTTGTTGCTTAAAGGATTTACCGGAAAATGATTTGTAGGATTATGACAAGACTTTAAGAAGAAAATACTTAAGCACTTGTGTTTTTTTTTCCAAGAACTTAAAAAAACACTAGGAAGTTTGTTTTTGATAGAGAATTGAATTGAGAACGCTTTTTTAGTTCTTTAATAGTTTTGAAAAACATATAGATTATAGGAAATTATCAACCATTTATAATTTTCCAAACTTCACCATGAAACAATGCCAATTATCCATGAAAATGTTGAAATTTTTCATGAAAAGTCACCAACAATCAAAATTGGAAAAAACCTAACGAGGTGATCACCCATTTATAAATCGAGCGATAGTCTAGTACAAATCATAACCCCTCTGCATCATCATTAAAGCATTGGAAGATAGCCAGATTGTAGACTAGGTGATTACAGAAGCTTATTTTTCTTTCACCAATTTTCTTTTATTTTGATCTCAACATTAGTTTTTTATTTTCCTCAATGTACAATACATGTCAAATTCTTCATTCTATTATAATTCTTGAACAAAATTACAACAATCATTCACTTGTTCAAAATTATATGGATCTCATATGCAAACTAACATCACTTATACGTAAGGATTATATATCTTTTGATTTGAATCTAAGCACACTGTAATTCTCACAAAATATCGAAATTTTAGGTAGCATGATAGCCTTGAACCAGTTATTTCTTGTCATGATACTAGTGAAAACACGCACACAAGTGTCATGTGTTGCACAAGTTCCTTAAACTTACTTAGTGCTTTTATGGCCTCGTACTTATCCTATTAATTGATCTTTTAAGAGAGAAACCCAAACTCTCTATTGAGTTAGCACCACTTCGAATTTTATTTAGGTGAAATTCTTTCAGTATCTTTGTTACTTTTAGAGATACTTGTACTTAGTACTGAATTTTATTAAGAGTTTAAAGCTTAACCATCCTTCAACTAACAAATAGCATTGTTAGCTTAGAATAGGATTTTTGGAAATAATAATACTGAAATAATCTACTTATCGATTGACTTATTGTTACCATTTGAACCTGTGAATTATTATTTTAGTAACGATAGGTACGTTGTTGTCATTGGTAGATCTTTTTAATTTAGTAATTTCAACCCCATCCTACTTGATCTCTACTAAGAGGTTTAGTTAAAGGATTCGATAAATTTTCATTTGACTTAACGTAGTTTAGGAATATTATAACACTCTTGAATATTTTCTTACATAGTCATGTCTTAGACTCATATGCCTAGACTTCGAATTATATACCTCATTGTGTGCTTTGCTAATGTAGCTTAACTATCACACATGATGATATCGAAAATGTATTCTTTGATCCCAAAGATATCTTGTATTGAAGATCCTTAAGCCATTCAACTTCTTTCTCGGTGTCGGCTAATGCACAGATTTAGATTCCATGGTTGAAAGTGTTATGCATTTGTTTCTTAGACTTTCAAGAAACTGTACCTCCTCGAAAAATAAACACCCAGCCCAAAGTATATTTACTTTTACCAGTGGTAGATATCCAACTAATATCAATAAATCCTTCCAATATAGTCGGGAATTTGAATATTGTTTACCTATGTTTTTGGTTTTCTTTAGATAACCAAGAACTTCCCCAATGGCCCTTTCTCCGATTACTTGTAAACTTACTTAGTTTATTAATCGTGAATGTTATATCAGTATGCCTAAAGAAGGAGGTTCAAACAATGAAAGGTTTACGGAGGATACTTAGGCACCCAGAGACGTGAAATGGCATAGTAATCAAAGAGTTTAGAGCTTAGATCAAGAGGGGTACTAAACTCTTTTATGTACAAGTGCTTAAACTTGTTTATCATATTCTCTATTTAATGTGATGGACTTAAAATATGGCCCCCACTAGTCTTTATAACTTTAATACGTAGCCCTTGTTTGGTAGGGATTAAAATCAGATTTTTAGTAAATTTTAATAGAAGTTGATGAAATGTGAGGTTGAAAAGTTATAGAATCCATAAAATATGTGGTTGAAATGAAATACTGGCATTGACTTATATTAGAACCTAGATTTTAATCAATACCAAATAGGTGCATAATATGTTATCCACTTGTCCAAAATCTTTTCATTTTGAAGGTGAAAGATAGAAATCTCTTCATTTCTTCTATTATGTCCATGTGAGTATTTAAAATTAACATGTCCTCAACATATAAACAAATAAATATTGATTCTCTTGCACAAAAACAAATAATCTAGTCATCAAAAAAATTTATATTGATATTGATTTGCATTTTCAAGTTTAACTAAACACAACATTTTACATTAAATGCTTAACTATTGGCTTGATTGAGCTCTTTAAATATCATTTCTATTTTCTTTATACTTTGAGGGACCAAAATGTTAACTTGAAAAGTATGAAAGAAAACCAAACCTCTTATTAATCTAAAATTATATCTATGAAATTTATTGGAAATTTTTTGTCTTAGTTTATAATTAATACAATATTTAAATTTTATGAGTTTCATGTACTATGGTTAAATTCATGAGAAAAAAATATAATGATTGCCACTCACATGTTAAAATTGAAACGTAAAATTTTAGGTTAAATCAGTTTTTTTGGTTTTAGATATTAGAATTGAGAACCGATCCAAAATTGGTTGACTATCAGTTTTAGTATCTAGAACCGATTAGAACTTGGGTAGAACTGGACCAAACTGAATGGTCTCAATGTGATTCTTGTTTAGTCCAATGCTTGTACTGACTTTTCTCACACCTAATTCATTGCCATTTGTCCAAGCTTAAGCGATCACCAATAAATATCCAAAATGCTACTGAGTTCTATCTTTGGCTCCACTAAATACAATATATCCCCGATGGCAACGTCAAAAATTTGTTGTCAATTTCATGTTCAACAAATGTACAGATCGTAACCAGTAATTCTTAATGTAATGCCAAAAACTACTATCTAATTGTTTGTTCAACTATTTTAAAATCCAATTCGATTAAAATCAAATAAAGTATTTTAATGTTTATCCTAAATATTATAAATCTACAAAAACTATTAAAGTGTGATTTATATATGATAGTTTTAATGTTAGGCTTCACGAGTTCATAGCTACCTTCTTAATCTCAATTACCAATTTTTATAATAATTATGGGCTTTGCTACATGTACACTCAGGTATATACCATGTGTGACATAATTATGCATAAATGACTTTTTGTCATGGGCAGGTGGAAATAAACTTTAATCTAGAGCATTTCCTTAATCACAATCACCAATTTTTATAACAATTAAGGGCTTTGTTACATGTACACTCAAGTGTACACCATGGGTGACATAATTATGCAGAAGTGACATTCTATAATGGGCTGGTGGAAATAAACTTTAATCAAGAGCATTCAATCTTCAAATAATTCATTTAACGACAACAACAACCATAAAAAGGTATCTCATCCTTTTTATCTAAATTGTAGATTTTTACTATATAGAATATACAAATAATCCGCCTCTCGAAGTAATTATCGCCCAAAAATCAATGAATTATTGATCAATTAATCCAAAGCATTGAATAAATGTAAAAACAATTCACAACATCAATTGGAATTTTAGTTTTTTTTAATTAAAACTCAAGTGGTAATCAATAAATAAAATATACAAAATAATATACTATATATCTCTCTCCAGGCTCCCTCTCAGTCACTGACATCCATTCGCCTTCATCCTCTATCATAGTGATCGACATTTACTCGCTGCCATCCTCTCTCACAGTCACCAGCATCCACCCGAATCAAGATTCATGTGTACAACAACTTGTTTGGATTTTTAATTTAGCAAAATAACGACACGAATTTGAAGATAGAATCTACAGAGAACAACATTCTAAAATATCAAACAAAAATCTATAAAGAACTTCTTCCTAAAATATCGAAGAAAGATAGAATCTACAGAGAACTCGTCGGGGCAAATAACCTCGACTCTTACTATCGTACTCTGGTTAATTGAAACTCGCCGGATGATTGAGGTCACAAATTAGAAGTCGTCAGCATTGTGTATCAGAAGATTGAACAAGAAGAGAACCTATAGAGTACTCACTGGAGCAAATAAGTTCAATTTTCATTGTCGAAAGCTGGTTAATTGAATTTATGTTCAGCTCGAAGAATTGAGATTGGAAAAGTCAATTGCATGTGACAAGTTCTCTTGAATTTGTGACATTTGACCTATGCACTTTAACATATGATTTGTGACCCATAAACCATTACATGTGATATTGAACCAATGGTCTTTGACCAGTTTTCTAAGATCTGTGGACATTGATCTTACCTATGCAATATATCGTGACCTATGAACTTGAATATATGATATATGATCTGTGACTAGTTAATTTTGATCTGTGAAATAATTATTGTGACTTGTGACATGCAAACATGATATATGACTATTATGTTTGATATGTGACCTATGTACAATGATCGTGACCTGCAATATGATCTGTGACCAATTCTGTTTGATTTGAAACTTATTCTCAATTACTTGTGACCTGGCATATGTGACATGTAACATATCACCATCACCAATACCAATCATCTAAATAATTGGCCACAACCACTTTTTATATAATTCCAATCCAAATCAAACCAACTCAACCATAACACCACCACCACATATCTCACCGATTAAAAGAGGTATCTGGAGGCCCAACTAGTCGACTCAATAGCGGCTCCGCTTGACGTCATTTCGAAACAATGATTCACTGTACAACTGTAAATCTATTGGTTGAATTCTCATCAGAAAAGGCATTTCCTAAAATGCTATACTCTTTCTAAGAGATCTTAGACACTACTACTGCACTAGCTTTGCGTACAAATAATCAAAATCAAAACTCCAAAAAAAAAAAAAAAAAAAAAAAAA
>CAIGRB010109460.1:8245-19587 GCA_903798255.1 Fraxinus quadrangulata
TATATATAAAATATCTGATTTTTAAAAATTAAAACTTGAAGTCTGATTTTTGAATTTGAATTTTGAAAAGTAGAATTTCATGTAATTACCACTTTTTATATTAGCAGTTCAAAGCTGAAGCAAGGTTAGAACAAAATTTTGTTCTTTTTTCTTTTCATGGAAAGTTGTCCACAGATTTGAAACCTTGTTTTTTATTTTTTTATTTTTTTGGTGACAGATTGAACAATTTTCCACAAAAAAAATTGACTTTTATACTTCATTAGAAAAGTCATTCATAGAAACGACCTATTAAATATGTGTAACACGAATTCTCAACATTTATTTCTTTGCATTTAGGTCTTTGATTAGGTGTGATTATAGCAATGTACTAGTATAATAGATTATTCAATGGACAGAAGTACATTTCACACTGGAATTATTGTCTCATTGTTCAATAAAATTCAAATATATTATTATTCATCAAATAATGTGACTTGTCACATAAATTGTTGTTCATCACTACGTATAGTAACATTATTCAAATTGAAAAACAACTAAATTTTTAACCTCGAAATGAAAGGCTATACTTGTTCTAGTCTCCAAGACTTTTTCCAATTGGAATCAATTTTGTCAATGTAAGACTAAAATTTAACTTATCTAAGCTGATTGTTAAAAAAGGGTCAACTCTAATGGGACCCACTTGAAAATTGATAAAATAAAATTAACCATTGGTCAATGATTAACCAATCAATCCAAGATACCATTATTTGTGATGTGCCTCGATTGGAGTCTGCAACATATATTTTGTTATTCAATTAAATAAAATTTAATACCCATGCACATAAATAAATTAGTGGATGTCTGTTCTTCTGCATATCACAAGGATCCCAAGTTTATTATAAAAATGGGTGTTGAAAATAAAGTAAGATTGTTGCTTGGTTCCTATTTGATGCGAATTAAAATTTAAAATAAAAGTTAATAATTAATTTTAAAACACATATTTATTTTATGAGATCCAGTTTTCAATCATATATTTCATTAATTTTTATTAAAATTTAATAAAAATATGATTTTTTTAACTCTACCAAACGGGGACTAACTTATAAGTAAATAGGTTTTTTTAATTAGAGTATTGTGAGTTTCTACTTAATTAGCCACCACGGAAAGTCAAGAACTGCTTGCATTATTTATCGTTTTATTTTCTTAAATTCATGCAAGGTCTAGTGCTAGGACTTGGGCACTCATTCAAATAGTAAAGATTCTTTAATTTGCATGAACTATCATATTATAATAATTGCAAGCAAGCTATACACTGCATGAGCATATTTGAAATGGGAGGTGGATTCAAGTGGAGTGGACTTTGAGGTCGATTTTTTGTGCTTGATATTGGATGCTATATGATAAATTGTATTTGTATCATAAGTTATAGTATTTGGGCAAAATAATTGCAATATCTTACATCACGTTGGTATTGAAGTTGGAGATCTCGTATTTGAGTCGATGTTGAAACAATCTTGTGTAGATAATGCAGGAGCGTGCTTAAAATAAGGATGAGCCTAATGGGAATGGGCTTGGGGTGGATTCACGGACTTATTTTGGGTGGTATAGAGTGGATTGTATGTGTCATAAACTATCTTTTGGTCAATATTCCACATCACTATATTTACTTTGATAGTCTTTAGTAAATCAATTTAAACAATCACAATTTAAAACGTTACATGCGTGATAATATGACTTATTTTTCTTCCTCAATAATGTAGTATTGTCTATCCTACGTTACAGAACATAATTGAATAACAAGGTACATTATAATAAATGGATTTAAAGTTTATTTGCTTTTTTTAATCATTGTAATTGGTATCTATTCTAAAATATCAATTGTGCATAAGGGGGTTATAGTGTCATTTTCACGTTTGAGTATCTTATAAATAACAAGGAAGATAGAAGTTAAATTATAATTTATTATACTATTCAGTTGTGTTGAATACGAGGCATTGGCATGCAAAGTTTTAGATTGTGAAAATGTTTTGATTAATTTGTGGGTTTTAAGAAGAATTTAGACTGCCAAAGTAAATATTGCTAACATCAAAACTTCCATTAATTTAAGAAAATAAAATAATAAATGCAGGAAGTTTCTGATTTTGCATGGTGGCTAAGCAAGAGTAAAAAAATGACTGAAACAATCACAATATTACTCTAGTTTCAGAACCCATTACTTAAAATACTTAAAAGTAAATAAACAAGTTTTTAACTTTTTTTATTGATAAATTTGAAAAATAAGTTATTTTTGACTTGTACCATACAAGGACAGTAACATTATCACTTTCCTAGAAGAAATGCACAAAAAAGCATACAGTCAGTGAGTCAGATCTTAAAAGAAGAAAGGGGCAAAAAAAAAGTAGATTTCATTCAATTCCATAACATACACAAATTTCCAGAAACTGAAATTTTTCTAAAATCTTTATAGTCAGTTTTCATAATTCAAGAAGAACATGTTGTTACTACATCCGTGTCCAATACTAATTAGTTCGTTAACTTCCTCGAGATCATATTGTAATTGACAGTTCCCAAGAATCCCATTTCCCTTTTGATGATCATCAGAAAATGAATTGAGTGGATCATTACCGTTGATATTTCCATAATCAAGCATGAAACCTTGAAAACAGCCCATTTCTTCTTGTTTTACATCCTTTCTGTAGCTGATCTGACTGCAACTTCCATCAGATGAAGAACAACTTGCTTCATTTCCATTAAACATCAGCATATTCTGATCTTTCCCTGGAAAATAATACTGTGAATCCATCAAACCCTCTTGCTTCTGAAGGTAATAGGAATATTGATTGGTAAATGAAGGAACAGTGGTATTATAGTACAGAAAATTTTGTGGGAGTGAAGAGGATTCAAGTCCTGAGAGGGATTTTGTTGGGGTGTAAAATGAGTTGAAATGATCTTTATATAACGATGACAGATTTGGGAGTAGCGAGTGAGAAAGGGTTGGATAAAATGGCGATGTTTTTCCTTGGTAATTTGGGGTAAATTTGCTAATGAGCTTCTTCTTCAACTTGGTGTTCCAGTAGTTCTTGATATCATTATCGGTCCTTCCTGGTAACTGTGCAGCTATGATTGACCACCTGCATTTTTCGGAAACAGTTTTAGAAGAAACCATTAAATTTCATCGTCTAAAAGCTTAAAGAACTAAAGAATTAGGCACTTGTCTTCGACTAGTCCCCTCAGTTCTCACATAAAAAAAAATTCCAAAAGAAGAAACTTTTGAGCTATTCATTAAACAGACTATATGTTTCTTCAACAGTTTCAAAATCTCTGTCATTTTTCTCTTAAAAACTGGTAAATAAAAGCCAGGAAATGAAAATGTAAGTAGTACTGTTGCTTGCTTGCTTGCCTGCTTCCAATGTTTGCATATAGGTTGCAGATTATTCTATCTTCTTCATCAGAAAATTCACCGTGTTTAATGTTAGGCCTCAAATAATTAAGCCAACGCAATCTGCAGCTTTTCCCGCATCGCTTTAGACCTGGACTCAACACCAACCCGTCAACATAAATGTAAAACACAACAACATTAGATAGAGAGAGAAGAATTTTGAACACTGTACCAGCTTTCTGAGGGAGAGCAATCCAATTCCCACCAGTCCCATATTTCTCGATGAACAATTTAAGCTGTGCATCTTCTTCAGGTGACCACGGTCCCTTCTTGACATTTGCTTTGTCACAACAAGGAGCCCTACCCATCTCTCTCTCTCTCTCTCTCTCTCTCTCTCTCTCTCTCTCTCTCTCAATTGCTATAAGTACATGTCGTTGGCTGTTTGAGAAACTTCTCTCTCTCAAATGACTTGGTATGTGATGGCTTTGGGGTTTTTATTGAGGAAAACTGTGGTTAAGAAACAGTAAACAAGTGATTAGTATATTTCTTGAAGAGTTACTTAAGTCAAACGGATAGGGTTATTAGATTAATTTCAAACTTATCAGCCAAACAGGTAGGTGTTGGAAGTTTCCATCCTATAATTATTCAGTAAATGCTGTATATAGCCAGTCTTTCTTGATGGTTGAAGACACATTCTTCAAACTATATGCATTAAGTGGATTTTATTATTTTGGGTTAATTCTACTAAAGGTCACTAAACTTTCACCATTGAACTTTAATTTAATGCAATCACACTACTTAACTTTAATTTACATGCAATTAGGTCACCCTGTTTCAATTCCGTCAATGAGCCTACCAAAATTATTTAATATGTCAGTCATTAATAACAACGTAACATATCAGACCATTTAAAATTGCGGTTAATTACAAAAGAGTTCTTTAAACTTTCATCATACTTGCATATTAAGGATTCAACTATGATAACCGGATGAATGTGTACATTCACACGACAATCCAATTCATTTGTAACAGCAATATATACGAGTAAAAGTTATTGGACAGGGTAGCTAGGGATAGATGCAAATGATTGTACCTATTCTATAGCACATGAAGATGTGGAGAAGGAAAATGACTATTTATGAAGTTGGTTTTCGGCACAATTGGCCGAAGACCATGGGCATTAGAATCGGAAGCTCTTTCAAGTAGTTTTGGCAGTGCATATGGTAAAGGTACATCCATCCAGTCAACATAGTTGAATCGTTTTGATATTTAGTGACTTGATTGCATCAAATTGAAGTCAAGTGACCTACTTGCATGTATGCTGAAAGTTTGGTCATGAACTTCAACGCAATTAATCCTTATTAGTTTTGTAAAATAATTTAATTAGAATAACATTATTGCATATGTCATTAGATATGAGCATCGTACACAAATTTATATCTTAATCAACACGTAGGTCTTGCTTGTTAGATCACGTGAATTGACTTTGTTTGGGTTTCATTTTATTTTGCTAAAATTTTACCTATCAAGAAATTGATGATTGATAAGTGAATAATACTTATGAGTCCTACGAATTATGTGATTTAAATTAATGATTAACTTTTCAAAGTAAAATAGGAAATGAAAAGCAAACGGTGGTACTATAAGAGAAGGTAAACCCATAAAAAATTTAAATCAAAATAGGTAGACATACATTTTAAAACAAGCAAGAGAAGAAGATGCCATTATTAAAGGGAATACTCATCTTCAATATTATAATATTACACAATAACTAATTTTTTATTGACAGTGAGATTTGAAGATAAACTGAAATTTTTGGGAAAAAATCTTTTAAAATATCCAGCATGTTACCTTTAAGATATAAATATTTAAATTTTATAAAACTATACAATGAAGTTAACTATTTACTCGTCATTACATAATTTCAATGACGGGGTTGGAAAACTCTAGCAAGAAACTTTTTTTAGACGATACCATACCTAAATGTACCGTAATTCGACTAACGTATTATGTAATTCAAGGTCTTTAATTGTTGTTGGAGAATCATGAACAAGTCTTTTCGATTGCAATTTATCTTTCAGCCATCATTGGAATTTTTGAAGGTTTTACTGTATATGTAAAATTAGCATATAGATTGGGTTTCTACTGTTCATGTGATTAATTTGCACAGTAACTATTGGGAATGATCATCTTTCATTTGATCAGGTGCTTTTTGGAATGACTTATCAATGCTTTCTTTTGAATTGTCACATACAATAATAGACTAGGCTTGCAATTTTAATGGTCCTTGTCCATTGTAAATTTGCATCGATAAATCTTTCAATGAGTTAGTCATGTTTGATTAAAGTAATTTTTTTTTGTTTATTTGATCATAATATGATAAATAAAAGAATTCTATTATGAAAAGCAAAATAGAATTTGTGTTCTACAACAAAGTATAAAAATAAAAGATTAATATAAGAAAAGGAGAAGGAAGTTTACCAAAAGATTTCAAGGTCTTTTCCAAAATTTATGGCATTGTATTGAGAATAATTGAAATTTTGCTAACGGGAAGGGTTTATACCCTCCTCACATTAGAATGTGAGGAGGTTAACCCCTTAGGTACCACTAGCAAAACTTGAATAGTGTGCTTGACACCAGTGTTACGTGAATTCGGACAGAAAATTACATGAATAAGAGTTTAATGAGAGAAAATTGTTTAATTTTATATAGTCAAACGGATCGAATTTGGCAATGTACCAAATCCCAAGAGAAGTTATTTATAACTAGCATGTTATTGGCTAAAGCTTTAAAAAAGTAAGATTTCTACATTAGAAAAATAAGTTTCAAACATAATCTTTTTTAAAAAATAATCATGTAATAATATTACACTTAGCCATAATGCATTTTGTGATGTAAATTTACTTGACACTACATTATGCTGGGAAAGTGATTAAATTATAATTTAAGTTAGTGAAACGTACTTTTTATTTTTACATTCTGTAAGATCCACGACTCCTACATGCTTTTTATTTACATTTCATAAGACACACAGCTTAATATACCTAGTTTTTTCATACAGAATCATTAATTATCAATGTGGAAAAAATTAATTTCATACAAATATTATAGTCTGTTATTACAAACTTAATGAGACTTCATTAATTAGTTCATTTAGTGACTTAGTTTGAATATGACACTGGAGAGCGAGACTTCACTTAGTGACCCATTCGGTCGTGCTTTTGAAGATAAAACGTTGAACTACTTGTATAAAAAAAAATTTAATTATTAAAAATGATCCATATTGAAATATAAAATATATCTTCAACACGAATTTTCAAAAATTAGCAAGACTCCCTTTTTATGAATTGTACATAATACATGTACAATTCAAAGATTTTACAATTCATTATTTATTTAGTATAAGTATTAAAAATAATTGTTACATTTTATATGCGTATGCGTGGAACGACTAGTTCTTTTAATATTTACTAATATATTTTTTTAGTCTCTTTCTGTTCTCAAAAGATTAAACGTACTCGTCTTGATCTATTTTATTGAATATCTCATTATTATAGATTTTTTTTTTCCTTTAGATCTCATCAGCAACATGAAAATACATTATTGTTCAAACACGTAGAGGAACAAGATGAATTATAAAATCATGAATTGAGTACTTTTTAAAAAATTCAAGTTTGTCATCCATAAATATTTTATTTTTTCTGTCTTTTTCTTCAACAACATCGAATCTTTCGTTTAAAAAATTGAAATGTGCCTTGAAAATTAGTAATAAAATTAATTATTGTGGATCATTATCATATGATTAATTATTGATTAAAATTAGACAAGTGTCCTAGTCCCCATTGACTTTTGTGACAGCATAGATGCAGATTTGTATTTCGCTAGCTTCGAACATTATCAATGGTAGGCAAACTACGGTAGAAAAATTTGTTAATGAAATTAAAGTCGTTTGATTAATTTAATCACTCGTTAATTAACCAGTTTGATAATGATTTGTCTATGTAAATCTATAGTCCTTGTCCTAATCTTACCTACTATTCCACACAATCCTCTTGCTTCTTTGCTTAGCTTTCTGATAAAATAAAATAAAATTGCACTGTGTTTTGTATGTAAGATTCAAAGATTTTTCTAGTATGTCTATTAATCTCTCAAATGACAACGTTGTGGAAATAAGTGAAAAAGAAAACAAGCCCTCGCCGATCCCTAATAAGGCAAAGAACCAACTCTGACTTGATAAAACTGAATTAAGAAAATATACGTCAGCTATATAAAAATTGATTAGAATTTCGTTAAGTTGACGTGACCGAGCATCGTCCGACTTAAGATACTAAATTTTGGGGTGGATGAGATTCGAGCTTTACTCGGATAATATCAAGTTTGAGATATGTCTATAGAAAATTTGTACAAGACAATAAATTTGTTTGTTACGACTTTTGCTTATTTAATTTATCAAAATGATGGAACATACATAATATTCAAGTTTGAAAGTTAAGACTCTTTACGACAAAATTAATTAATGAAATTAAACAACTAACGCAATAATGACAGATAGGTAATAATGAATAAAGATTTGGTTCCAAAAAAAAAGTAGTAGGAATCTATAAAGATAAAATCTAAAATACTGCCCAGAGGTTTGATTAGAGAACTATTACATAGAGCCAATCTTATAAAATCTGAACTGGATCAAACGGTTTGAATCAAAAAGGGAAAAAATTCATAAATCAGGTATTAACTATCGTTAAATTAATTTTCAGGCCTTAAATTTAAAAATTACAAAAATCAGGTATTTGTTAATTAATTAAATATATTAAAATCACAAGTATATCATTCATGATCACGTATGCATATTTATAGGTCACAACTTATTTATTGATCACATTTTATCAAATTAATTGGTCACGAATTATTTTTCGATCACAAATCAAAAAATTTATAAGTTGTAGATTTTTTTACGGTCACAAATTAAAATTTTCATAGGTCACAAATCAAACAATTAATAGGTCACAAATCACAAATCAGTCACAAATTATCAAATTTTTTAGGTCACACGTAATTTCATGGTCACAAATTATTTTTTTCACTGGTCTAATATTATTTATTGATCACAGATTAGCCAATTTAATTGTCACGGTCGACCAAATAATTGTTGGTCACCACCAACACTTGTGACCTCCAACAGCACCACCATCACCGCCGTGCCGAACCACCGCCACTGCCGCCAAACCACCATAATCGTCGCCGCCACCACAACAGCACCACCACCAACAAAACTGTAACCACTAGATCCAACAAAAAAAATCTCAAACCCGCCACCACCTCCATCCCCGTCGCTACCACTAGTNACTGTAACCACTAGATCCAACAAAAAAAATCTCAAACGCGCCACCACCTCCATCCCCGTCGCTACCACTAGTTCTACCACCATCACTGTCGCCGCCAACAGCTTAGACATCACCACACCACAACCACCACAAACTTGCTAATACCTCTACCTCTATCGATGCCAACACCATTATAGACATCGCTACCACATTACACCATCGCCGCCGCCACCAGATCGCACCAACTGAGAGACATCACACCACCCCAACCGCCATATCCACTACCACAAAATCGCCAGCACACAAGACACCACCCAGATCTGGTCGTAGTGCTTCACCTATAAAGAGTCGTCGAAGTGGGTGGATCTGCTTCGCAAATACTGTTGATTCTTCGCGCCGCATTGAACACGAGTCATTTCACAGCAGCAAATTGCGGTGATTCGGGCTCTTTCTGGTTGACGAAGTTGCGATTGCGTGTACTTAGAGAGAGAAGTGGGTCGATGATGAGAGAGAGAGAGAGAGAGAGAGAGAGACGGGAGGTTTTGGAAGACAAGAGACGATGGAGAGAGGTGAACGGCTGCATCGTTGCTGTGCAGTGAGCCGTCGCCGCTGCGCCGACTGGTCGCGATGCTGCCGTCACACCATTCACAGAGGTGAGGGGAGGGGAGCATGGGATGGAGTACTGCGTGTTAAAATTAGGATTATTAATTATGGTTTTAATATATATTACTTGATTTTTGAATAAATAAACTTTAAATCTTATTTTTTAAAATCAATTTTTAAACACTTGGATTTGTATAATTTCCACTTGAAAAACCATCAATTAGTCTGATTTTGATCCAATTATATGGAAAAAGAATTTCAAAAACTCTTTACGACAAAATTAATTAATAAAATTAAACAACTCCAGTGTTATAAAATTTGAACTTGATAGAACGTTTTGATTGAAAAATCAATAACTAGTCTGATTTCGATCCAATTACATGGAAAAAGAATTTAAAAAACTCGTACCCATTAAGATATTATTGCCATTCCATAGATAAAAATAAATAAAAATAAAAGTCATTTATTCATTTATTTTTACCATGAGTTAGCTTCTAATTTGACTATTTAAATAATGATATTTTTCCAGTCTCTAAATATTATTAATCTATATGATAGTATGATTACTGCAATATAGTTCAACAAATATGAAACTTTTACACGATGCACTTAGGGGTGCGCATGTATTGGGTCGATTTTTGTTTCAACTCAAACACAACTCAATATGATCGATTGATCAAAATTTAACCCAACTCAACCCGACTAAAATCCAACACAATCAAGTATTAGTTGGGTTGAAATGGGTTGGTCGTTTTGGGACGACTTGTCAACAAAAATTATAGTCGTTCAATTTTCTATTATACTAAATTCGAATAGACAAGATTAAATAGTAAGTAAATAAATAAATAAAATTATCTATTATTTTATTCAATCCTCATTAGTCGAGCTTACAAAGAATAAAGTACATTTAACATATAATGAAAAACTTAAACTATATTTCTTGTGGGAATGACAGAAAGCTCCTCCTTTAAAATGTACCAGTGTAATTACAGTTACACTATTCACTCATACTTTTTAGGTTCATTTTACTTTTTAGACATTTTATTATTATTTTTTTTAAGTAGGCGAGTCGAGTTGGACGAGTTTATTCGATTTTTATGAGTTAACTCATAACTCGACCCAACACAACCCGCCTACACAACCAACACACCCAACCCGTGTAATAANCCAATTTTCTATTATACTAAATTCGAATAAACAAAATTAAATATTGAGTAAATAAATAAAATTATCTATTATTTTATTCAATCCTCATTAGTCGAGCTTACAAAGAATAAAGTACATTTAACATATAATGAAAAACTTAAACTATATTTCTTGTGGGAATGACAGAAAGCTCCTCCTTTAAAATGTACCAGTGTAATTACAGTTACACTATTCACTCATACTTTTTAGGTTCATTTTACTTTTTAGACATTTTATTATTATTTTTTTTAAGTAGGCGAGTCGAGTTGGACGAGTTTATTCGATTTTTATGAGTTAACTCATAACTCGACCCAACACAACCCGCCTACACAACCAACACACCCAACCCGTGTAATAATAATAATAATAATAAAAAAAAAATCGACTCAAACCGATCGGATTGGTTCGATTTTGGCAGGTTCAGTTAGGTTTTGTCCACCACCAGATGCACTACGTGACGATAGCTTCACGAACACATATATCATAACCATTTACATTTTAAATTAATATTATTATTTTTTGATGGCTGGACCAATATAGGGCGTGTTTGAATTTTTTGATGTCGGGACCAATATAGGGTGTGTTTGATGAATATTATTGAGAAAATAATGTATTTTAAATAGTGATATGATGAGAAATATGTGGTTCAAAAGTAAGGAAAAGTTATTGATGCGATAAAAAAATTATATTATTAAAGAATATGTGATTGAAAATAAGTTATGAAATAATGTATTTTGAAATAATGTGTGTGAAAGACAGTTTATTTATTTATTTATTTTTTTGACAACTCCTTTTAATTTTGCTATTACGCAAGTCAATAAAACTATAACAATAAATCGAGCATGAAATCTCTTAAAATGTAAATTTTCAGATTG